>JAAWXA010000019.1:723269-734873 GCA_038090715.1 Florisuga fusca | reverse complement strand
GGGGGGGGGGGGGGGGGGGGGGGAGAGAGAATGTAATAAAACAAATCTGAATCCCACAGGAAAACCCAGTATGAAAGTATGAATTATGCCAGATTGAGAGGGGAACAGTGTTTCATATTGATTTGATTTATCAGATTTGTCACCTCTGCTTAGTGCTTTCCTAACGGGGTGAATGCTGTGTTTGACCTATTTGCTGGAGTTAACCGGGACTGCAGGAGACCATATGGATTGCCAGATGGTCCACTATAATTTAATGCCATTTATTCTAAGTATGAAGTAAGGGATAAACATAATTAACATTCTTTTAGCTACTTACTGGATGCCTTTTATTAGATCCCCCTTCCTTTTTTTTTTTTTTTTCCAGGCATTGAAAGGTAAGTTAATACCTTGTTACTAAAACACAGATGCCAGCTAATTACTGCAAGAGGCTGTAGCCTCCGAAGCAAAGTGTCTGCGCAGACTCTAACTTACTCACTGACCCCACTGTGATGATTAATAGGTTGAATGCTAAGCTCTAATGAGGATGACAGATCTTAGATGTTTTCAGGTTACCATAATTAGTAGTCTGATGAACACAGTGTTCATTGCAGATGTAGATATCACTTTTACTTCATAGTAAACAATGCACCTTGTACTCATGGTCTGAATGTGTATTTGATGCTGCAGCACATCAAATGCTAAGGAATCAAACTACTTTCAGACAGTAAAAACAATGGAGTGATTTCCTTCAGAAATGTTTTTCCTGATTGCTATTTCATATTCTGCCAGTGATTGTCTAAATGGCCTATTTTTTAGGAAGTGGTTCTAGAGAAGCTGTGGCTTCAAAGCATGTTTATATCAGGAAGGGTTGTCATTCTCAGCATTTTAAACCCCAAGTCTGTAACATGATCTCCAAACAACTTTGCTTACTGTTCCTATGCTGATAAACTTCATAGTGACTGAAGTAGGTGTTAGCAAAAGGAAGAGTAAACAAATTTTTAATTTTTAATGTCAATGTACAGGTGAAGTTGTTATATTGTTACTCAGTAAAAGTAGTCTTGGAGAAAAAGTAGAAGTACGGAATGTTTTGTCTTTTACATGAAAAGTTGGGCACATTGCCCCTCACAGGTAAAAATGACCAAAGCTAAACATCCTGTAATTTGCCTCTGTGCTGATAATAAAACTTGGGTCAGCTTTGAGGTGACAGAAACAGCATTAAATGTTATTCAGAGATTAAAGCAAAAGAACACACCTGAACTCTATAGAGATTCTGCCCTTAGAAAACTTAGCTCCAATTAAAAAACATGGTGAGAGAGTCCAGACCAAAAGTCACAGCATAGGAAAAGCAGATTTTCAACCCCTGTGCTCTTTCTTTATTCCAGATGGTTCCAGCACTTGTCCAGGGGTCTCCACAGTTACACATATGCCCTTCACAGTGAAACTGCTGATGTACCCTTAAGAAGCAACTATACTGGAGGAATATACCTGCTTTTTTACTCCACTCCTGATTGCACTCGTTCAAGTTAGATCTTCACCTGGTGAATTTTGGTGAATCCCTTGGTTATTGTTGCTGATCCTATAAAATCCTTTATGATTCTCTATACATTATAGACAGGGCTCATCTCAAGTAGAGAGTACAGTTCTGGACCTCTGACTTCGGTAAGTGTATTGAGGTGCTGGAGCGGGTCCAGAGAAGGGGAACAAAACTGTGAAGGGACTAAGGAGAAAGTCTTACAAGGAGAGGCTAAGTGAGATAGCGTTGTGCAGGCTGGAAAAGAGGAGGCTCAGGGGCGACATTATCACTCTACAACTCCCTGAAGTGAAGTTGTTGTCAGATGGTGGTCAGGCTCTTCTCCCAGGCAATTCATGACAGAAGAGGGCATGCCTGAAGCTGTGCCGGGTGAGGTTCAGGTTGGATATCAGGAAGCACTTCCTCACAGAAAAGGTGATCAGGCATTGGAATGGACTGCTCAGGGAAGTGGAGGAGTCACCATCCCTGGAGGTGTTTAAGGAAAGGCTGGATATGGCACTCGGTGCCATGGTCTAGCTGATGTGGTAGTGTTTAGTCATAGGCTGGACTTGATGAACTCAGAGGTCTTTTCCAGCCTCAATAATTCTGTGATTATGGTGAATAATGTATGGTTCTTTACTATTATATGAATAAAAATGAGATCAAAATACCTGAACAGCAAGCTTTTGTTGACATTGGCACCATTTGTAAAGACATCATTTATGGTCTCTGTCTCAGCATTGAAAAAAAAGAAGAGAATATAAAATGTTTAAAAACAGAAATTATGCACCCACCAGTACTCTCTGATAAATTATGAAACAAAAAGTAGCCTATATTTTGGTAAATTCTTTAAGCCATAATGATAAAATCGGGTAGTAATTAACTTTAGATGTTCTAAGACCACAGGAAAAAAAAATAACTATGATACTTGCAAATTTCAGAAATGTCTTACCTCCTGCATACATGACAGCCAACATTATTGATGATATCCAAGCTATCTCACTATAAGATGTGTGGAAGATTTCTTGTATTTCTTTGAAGAATACTGTGATGGCTTTGGGGAATGCATAGGAAAATCCAATGGAGATAAAAGCCCCAAAGACCACAACCCACCCCCAGCCTCCATCTGGAGGTGGGTACTCTGGAGCTCCTATTGCTGGTGGCATCTTTGGTCTCTGTCTCTTCTCCAACTAGGCTGAAAAAGAAGAGAAGAATCAACATTTTAACAGTTTTCTATTTTTCTTTATTGAACTTCACTATTAAGTCATCATCTGTAGGGATTATAAAGAATCTCCAGAGCAGAGACCAGCTTCCAGCTTTCACTGGGCCACAGAACACACTGTTTTTAGAAGCAAAAACTGTTCTGTAAAAAAACTTGTGGCAAGAATAGTTTCAACAGCCTATTCAAAATGAGGCAACTGTTACAATTCACAGATTTTTGTCACTGAAGGTATATTTGTGATTACTTATTTACTTGAAAGTGACTTGCCTGCAGGGGTTAATTTAGGTAGCTCTACTACAAACAGTGGGGTTTAGCACAGGAATGTGGCAGAAAAAAAGCCCTGAAAATTAGTCGTAAAGGAAGCAATGGAAAAAAGCTAGAGTAAATTATCAGTAAATGCTATTGTGCTTGTGTGTGTGCAAGATTTACCAGTACCTCAGCAAAATCATCAGCAAGGAATAGTCATTAGACAATTTTTTATTATATGGTGTCACTATCCAATTTTTTGTCATTGTTGATATCTCTTGCTTATCTCCTGAGAACATCTAAAAAGCAGGCTCTAATCAGAGACTTAAAATTCCCTGTGTATCAATAATATAAATACAAAATACTACAATTCCACATTGTACTATTACTTTTAAAAGTTTCATCTTCATATTATTTGATGTTGATATTATTTGCAGGAATTACTGGCCCAGGTTGGAGTTTGATGGAACTATTTTTGTTCTGTTTGCACGTCAGAAGAAATCAGAAAGTTTTTCACTAGTAAACTCCCAAATTTTCCTCATCTGTTCTCTAATGAAGAATTTACCATAATAGATGCCACCAGAGTGATAACTTTTAGAGGTTCTGAGAGGTGCAATCAACATATTAAGGCTGCTCAAGAAATCACAGGTAATCCACATAAAACTCCTTTGGCTTAAAATACAATTCATATGGTTATTAAAATTCTGACACCTGAAAACTTAAGCTTTGTACATTCTGCATAACATTTTTAGAAATCATGTAGTAGCTAGAATACATTCTGTAATTCTGAGATATTTCCACTATCAAACCCCTTCTTAAACACAGATCTGGAGTCCACTGTGTTTTCTTGTGTAATCCAGCCTACACATACAGCATGAACTGAAAATTCCTCCTTCATCCTTTTAGTTGCCTTGGCATTTAGGCAACTTATTCAATTCATCTCCTGCCATCCTGGTACCAAAAGCTGTGGATGCTAACAGTGTGTAGGATGCTGTTATGCTTGCAATTGCCAGCAAGTCTCTGTGTCATTTCTTCCAGGCCATTTATGGCATATTCCAATTTCTCAGAGCAAACTGCATTAGCAGTGGGAGTGACATGATTACTTTAACAAAAACTAAAAAATGAACTTTGTCAGCTTATATTAATCTCCTGGGATAGTGTCTGGAGTACTTTCAAGGTAAATGCCATGTAGCACTGCATGCAATAGTGCCACAGAAGTAGCAAAGTGTTGCTTTTGAGATTATCTTTAACTAGGCTAGCCCTGTGATAGAAGCCCCACTATAAGTCTGATTCTCCACTTTACTGAAGCTGATCACAGGCATCACTGATTATTGGCAGACCTCCAGGGACAAGCTGTATCACCCACTAAAAGATCTGATTTCTCTGCAAGGCTGTAAAAGCTCAGGTAGTTTGGCTTCTGCATCACATCATACAGACTTGCTTTTGGCAGCAACAGACATCTATTGCTCTGTGAACAGAGTACATAAATCTTTTTATAGATGTCCAGAAAGAAATCCTGGCACTTACTTTTTTTCTGCTTATCTTGGTCTCAGCTTAATATTAGTCTATTGACATTCATCAGTGAGGAAAACCTCAGCCTCCCACTAGTAGCAGTTGGACAAGCAGAGACAGTTCTAGTTGCTGAGACTTAACTTTGGCAAAGCAGTCAAATTCCAGTTTGGTTTTGCTGAGTCAGGACCCACTAGAAGGAAGAGTATCTCAGAAAGCCCAGTGTAACTTATAATGCACATACTGATGATCAATTGACTTTAAAAGCACAATATTTCAAATTGTCATGAAAAGCAGAATCAAGTGACAGTAAACAATAGAATCTGCTATCTGTCCCAGAAGGCTGTTGTTCTGCTCATCTGAAAAAACTTTGAGTTATTTCCTAAAAAAAAGGTTAACTATTGTTTTCTTACACTTCAAAGGTTCGAGCATATTTGTTTTCATATTTCATATTCACATGACAACACTTAAATCTCTATTATAAATTTAGTAATGCCACAACATCAAGGCACTGCTCTCAATAAAAATGGAAAGGGATTATAATTTCACTAAGATAGCACTCCTTTTTCTAAAAATAATGCACAACTACTTTGAAAAATCACTGCCACCTGACATTATTCAGGTTCCTAAACTGAAGGTTCTTAAGGTTCTTAATACTGGAAAAATCCTGTTATACCCAGGTCTTCAGGTCAGCAGAGCAGGCTATGACAGTTTAGTGCTTTCTTCCCTTCAAAAGCTTCACAGCAAATTAAGAGGGCATTAGGGAGAAGAGCAAAGGGGCATTGGCTGCTCCTGTGCCTCAGCCTAGAGGCAAATGGCTGGAAAGCCCCCTCCCTGGCCAGCTTGTAGTGATGCTGCACAAAAAGTCTCCCTGCTGACTTACACTAGACATCATTGTCACAAAGAAGAGTCTGGATCATTGTATGTCACATCTTCTGTGTAGCCCACAGAATAGAGTTAATAATAGCTTCTCTAATGTTCCTTTATGATTGTGATAGCCAATTTTAATTCCAATTAATAAAAGGTGGAAAGGAAAAAAAACCAAAAACGAACAAGCAAACAAACAAGCAAAACCCAACCAAGCAACCAAAAACAAAACCAAACATGCTGGCACCAGGAGGAAAAAAAAATTATCAGCAACATTGAATCCAATGTCTCAAATACTCCATGCCTGCTCAGGAGCTGAAGAAACTCCTCTGTAAAATCTACTCAATATTCCCACAACTGCACTCCTCTAAAAGCAGTCTAGCACACATCAATGTAACTACCTGTATTCTAGGGCTGTGAAGAGTACAAAAAAATATGGTAGAAAGCATACAAATGGGCATGTGTGATGATGCTCACGAGAAGGACAGGGTACTAGACCAGAAAAAAAATAAAACAAAACACCAAAAAGCAGCACTTGAGTAAATAAAGGCTGCCACCAGTTTTTTTAGTTTGTCATGTGAATTTCATCATGTGCCTAAAGCTGAAGAGTGAGTGCTGCTCATACCTATGCTTTTATAGGCAAGCAGGGGGTGAGGGACGCTACCTGCCCTCTGCCTGGGCAAGCAGTAGGGGAACAATGACTGAAGCCTGTCCTGAGTGAAGCCATCAATATCCCTTCCCTCTGTCAGACACACAGAGGTTGCTCAGGCTTTCCATACCCTGAGTCAGGACATAGAGAAGGATTTTCTCCTAAGCTTTTTCTAGTTCCCCTGGATAAATCCCATTTATGTAAGCAGTGAACAAGAACATGCCTTACTGTAGTAAGAGGTGCATGTGTCTAAGAACAAGAGAGAAACAGGGCAAGAGGACATTTAAAATATCTGATATGCAACATTTAGTATTATATGGGTCTCAGTGCATTTGAACTTAATTGAGCAAATGAGAAATAGTAACAAAAGAAAGGGAAAAAGAGGGAAGGAGGAAATGAGGAAGGAAAGGAAAGAAAGAAAAAAACCCATGGCAAATAGAATGAGAATGCAGCCAGCAAGCAACAAGGTCAAGCTAAGAGCAAATGTTACAAACAAATAATGTATCTTGCTATCATGCACCACAGACTTCAGTCACTCATGGATCAACCTGTCCAGACCACTCTTGTACCAATGTTTCATTAATATTCTGCAGTTGCCAGCTGCCAGAATCAGCTATCAACACAACAGCTTGTCAAAGACTCTTTGGAAAATGGGCTGTGTTCCCTTGTTTACAGAGACTCTGATTTTACAGGGAGTTTTAGTTTTGTTTTCTGCAACATTAAAATAACTGTTTTCTACTTGCATTTTGTCTGCCTCGTCCTCAGTGTGCCCCATCACCACTTGACTCAGCAGCCGTCTGTGCCAGGGTGAAAGAGCTGGCATATGAAAAACCTGTTCCCAGTTGCTGTAGGATAGTAGGAATATTTGGCACTTGTGTAGTGCATTCCAGTTCCACACAGCAAGCCAAAGGCTGCAAAAAGCTTCACAAACTTGAGCAAACTCAGTCTTACAACATCCCTGTGGGGTGATTCAGAAGTATGATCCACTTTTAGACATGGGAAACAAATGTACTAACAGGCTAAATAATCTGACTAAATCTTCTCCCAGATCAGTGGCAGAGCTGGGATGTGGACTTCTGTCCAAGTAAACTGTGAATTATGACTATGATTTAAAAGTACATGTGTGTTTTAGAAGCTCATTAAGAAGCAAATGGAGATTAATTGTACTGCTTAATACAGGAGGAGTATTTGTGTTAGGAGCACAGGTGGGATACAATATTTGCTTTACAGGTTTGAATAGTCTGCTCTTATCTTACCCCTAATGAACATTAAACAAATTGCTGCATTTGAAACAAATGATGGTGTGGTGGCACTAGCAAAACAATGACCAATATAGGATCTAAACTCTTATAAAAGATCATTGCTTAAAAGCTGCAAAAAATTCAATTCCCTTATTTTTATTAACAGCTCTTAAATGAGGTCCAAGCAGGTTGGCAATATCTAGGTAACAACTCATCAAAGGGCATTGCCTCACCAACTTCTACAAGCTATTGTCACCATCTTGTGAGCAACATTCAGTATTTGAAAGAAATATATCTTGTTAGTTTTGTGAGATGGTTTTGCTCTGACTTAGGATTTTGTTGTGGAGAAAGGGAGGATGCAGAAAGACTCTTACTGAAGGGATCAAGAGAGCTTGTTCTCTGTTTTTAGCTCTAACTATTCAGCTCTGGAGGTTACACAGCTCCATCCCTAAAGAACTGACTAATCATCTTGAAAGAGGAAAATAGTCTACATTTTGCCTGAATGTCTGTATTCAGAGACTGAGGGGGATGTGATAAATGAGACCCAGGTAAATGAAAGATTCACTCAGAATCTGACTTTACTGCATTTTTTCCCAATAGGTTCTAACCTGCAGGACCAATAAACCCTGTGTGAGACCAAAACAGCTAAAATGTGCTCAGGCTATCTAGCATTTTAGAAAGATCCTGTTTTTTTGCAGTTTCTTCAACAGCCTTGAATCAAAGGGCTATGTCTGTGAATGCTTTCCAGGCTTTTATGTACCAATAACCTATAGAATATATAGTATATTGTGTTATGTTTTTATATGTTATATTATGTTGGCTATGATTTGTAATGCTATGTTATGCTATGTTATATACTATATTGAACAGTATTTATGGAACTTTTTAGGATTTACTATATTTGCCAAAAGTCTAAGCAAATTTTTTTAAAAATCACCAGTCTTATTTAATTTTAAAGCCTATTTTGCTTCAGTCCTTAACAGCACAGTATCCAACAATATGAAAATATATTACTACGGGTAATTTAAAAATAAAGCTATAGTTTATTGAGAAAAGACAAACTAGTTCTGTTTTTTCCCCTCAAGAGGAGATGAGTGAACTAGTTCTATATATTCATATCTATGAAACAAACATGGAGTTATTCAACCCATCCATAATTTACAGTTAGAATCAATATTATAGTATACTTGTCATTTCACTGAAGCAGTAACAAGACAAGTATGTGCTTGAAGACAGTGTGGAAAAGTAATAGCCCTTTGCACATCACACATCCAAAACAGGCATGTTAATATGCTTCCATATGCCTAGGAGATTAGCAGAGGCAGGGTCTGTGGAGGGAAGCAGAAAGGAGGGAAAGGCACATATTGCAAGATAAAAATAAATGAACAATCCCAATAACTTCCTTTCTTCTTAGGGCTGGTTTGGTTTTGCAATGGACTGATTTTTAGTAACAGCATCAGCTGAGCAGATAATCGGATGGAAAAGCAACAACAACTGTTTGCTGAGTTAAACAAGGATGACTACAGATGCAATTTGCTGATGTCTGTGGGAATAAAGAAAGGCCTAATTCATTTTTACCAAGACAACTGGAATAAAAGCACATCATGTAATTCCTTCTTCCTGTTTGAAGAATATAAATACGATTACTGAGACAGAAGTGAGCCCTGTAAGATATTGCCTTATAAAAGGTAAAAGTGAATAAATTACACTGTGAGAGTGCAATTAAAATCCCATTCACACCAAGACCCTATTTAATCATGGTTTAAACAGAGACTGAGGCCAAAAGCTATTACTAAGTCACTCAATAAAGTCAGGTTTTTACAGAACTTGAACTCAAGTCTGAAAAAATTATATTGAAACTATGCTGGAATTGCTACATCATTCAAATCAGATTTTGAGCACAGATGAGTCACTAGTGAGGCAACATAATTTGTCAAAACTAATATTAATGTAGCATTCATAATTGATTGACTTTTGTTCGAGGAGTTGTTGGTGTCTTTTTGTGGTTATTTTATTTGTTTTGGGTTTTTTGTGTTTTGTTGTTGTTTTTTGTTTGTTTGTTTGTTTTTTATTGTTTTGTTTGGGTTTTTTTAATCTCATATGTTGTGCTGCCACATTTTCCAGGGAAGCCACAATCTGTATTCACAACCACAGTCATGGCTTGAACTTTCATTTCTCATGTCTTCTGTTATTACCTTTTTTCATTGCCTTGAAGAAAACCTAAATGACCGGCTTACTCTTGATGACTAAATGCCCAGATTACTGAAGTTAAGTGAAATGAATTCCAACCAAAGTTATTGCAATTCTGTTTTAATTACTTCAAAAAAGCAGTCAACAGAATATCTAGCCTGAAGAGGTTGGCACTATATCCAGATTGCAGTTCACTGAAATGAAATGTTGATGGATAAATTGAAAATGCCACTGATCCAGCATGAAGAATTAATCAGTTTTAACAATAAGTTGATTGAGGGTGATGAAAAGTTCTGCATACATACAAAAAAATAAACCATCAAACTAATCAACCTTTCAAAAAACCCAAACCAAAAGCTTTGTAGTGCCATTAAAGTAGTTTTAATAAGCTCTGTTAACCACATCATTTATAGCTTAAAGTGTTGGCTCCCTGCACTGCAAGAATATTGATCCACTTATTAATTAATTTCTAATGACAATACCAAACTTTAAATTCTAGTACTACTTGCTCACATTTAACTATGGTAAAGCTAGCAGCTTTACAACCTATTCTCTAAGCTTATTATTTTAACCCTGTATACACCAATTTTTGAACAAATTCTGGCAATAAAAGTCCTTTTAGCACATCAGCACACACATATTCTTCAAAATTCACATTGAGTTAATGTTGCAAAAAAGAACACCCAGAATAAAGGAAGCCATGTAAAATTGGAGCTGCATTCTTGATACATATTTTTAAGAGTTCCAGTGTTTGGAAGATGGAGAGTTATAATTTTCACTTATTTGTAATATTTCATAAATAGGAGAAATAAAGATTCAGTGCTAATGGAGTTGTCTGCACAGTCGCTGCATATTGCTTGAAAATAAATAGCATAATATTTTCAAAACAGCAGATTTTCCATTATCATTAATAATAGATATTCATTTTAGTATCATTCTCTCATTGCCAAGCTGCAGAAGAAAATATCAGTGCTGGGAAAAGTAGTCTATTCTTAGGCTGTACTATTAGTTAAGGTTTCCTAAATCAAAATTCATATATTTTTACATAAACATATAATTTGGAACTGGCAATATCTAATTCATTTATTGCTGAGCACAATATTCACATCCATCTATCAGCTTAATATTTGATGTTATGAAGATGCAATGAATTCCAATTCAAATGCTGCTGACATTTATTTCTGTAAACTTTATCAAAATTGCTCTGTGCTCTTGGGATTAGAATCTATCGCCTGCTGTCTTCTCTACTTCAGTGTTATGGCATGGTGTGCTTTCTGCATGTCCCACCACTTGCCAGAACCCTGCCAGAATCATCTCACATATACTGGGGAAATATTTATCCTCCACGGTTGTGCAGCACATGACTCCCCTGGGTGGAAATAGTTACTAAAGCTTAAGCCTCAGTGACAACTACTTAGATTATGTAATAGGAAGTAAACTGATCTGGATTCTGTTCCTAAGAGCATATGACTGAGCAGACATACCAGACCAAGGCTGGAAAATAACTCTAGGCTGCAAAAGCTTCTACAGGGTTCATATTTCATTCATTCCTGCCAGTTTGGAAATTGTTACTACTTTAATAAATATTTTCTATCTTATTAAAATGGAAAACGTTAAGAGCTCTTCTGATGACACAGAGACTTTTAGAAGTGTGAACTGGGAAATCTGATGAATTATGAAATATCTGTTAGCAAAGCTACAGTTTAACTTATTTAATATAGAGAAAATCACATAAATAAGGCAAAAAGGGAATGGGCAGAAAACTTGCAATGAGGGAAACAGCTTTTAAAATAAATTTCTTGGGAACTATTATATCCTGGAAAAGCAAGAACAGTTTCTGCAATTGTAGGTGTCCAGTCTAAAAAACTCCCTAGGATTTAAGTCATTATTCAGTTAATGTAGATTTTAAAATGTGTGTAAGAGTAGAGAAAACCATTTATTTTTATGAAATAAATTTTAAAACATACATATTATTCAAACTGAAAAATCCATTTGATACAGCTGTTCCAAGAAAGACTTGATGTGTGACTTCTTTCTGCCAGTGAAAGTTATAATGTGAGCCAATGATTCCAAGCTTAATATCATCAAAAGATAAATTAACTTTGTAGGTCAGAAGACAGAGAGATGGGAATAAATAAATAAAGAAAGACAGAGAGAGAAAGATGGAAGGAAGGAAGGAAGGAAGGAAGGA
>JAAWXA010000019.1:489934-723252 GCA_038090715.1 Florisuga fusca | reverse complement strand
GAAAGAAAGAAGGAAAGAAAGAAGGAAAGAAAGAAGGAAAGAAAGAAGGAAAGAAAGAAGGAAAGAAAGAAGGAAAGAAAGAAGGAAAGAAAGAAAGAAAGAAAGAAAGAAAGAAAGAAAGAAAGAAAGAAAGAAAGAAAGAAAGAAAGAAAGAAAGAAAGAAAAGAGAGAAAGAAAGAAAGACCAAACTTCATCCACCTTAACAAAATTTAGCAAAAAGGAAAACCTTTTATATATGTATTAAAAATGTTTTTAGAGCTGAATCAGTTCATAAATTGAAGTGAAAGAATTCTTAAAATGCCCAATTTTTCTCACAGACAACTCAGTTTTCTCAAGCCAGAGACATTAATCATCATTTTATAAAACTCATGACCAGAAATACCCATGACTCTGAAAAAGCAAAATATGCCAGCAGGGTATGATCCTCACTCCAAATGACTCTGATTCCAGGCAGATGGATAGTCATGCAGATATGCTAGCATGGTGCTCATGTTTGGGGCCATGCATTGGCCATCCTTCAAGATGCACTGCTTAGGCCCAAAAATCATGTTTTATAGCAACTTGAGGACTGTGCGGGGAAAGGTAGCATCTCTAACCACATAGTGTTAGACAACATGTCCATCCCACTCAATGTGCAGTCTTATGCTAAGTATTTATGCTGGTAAAAGATTGTAAAAGAGGCGCTATTCTTATTTGACAGCCTGAAACTTTGAGCAGACAGCTAAACAAATGGGGAGATATATGTTTACATGGCACAGTGTAGTACTACTACACAGATATGCATGCTATCCCTTCATGGCTAAAATTGGCTAGTAGGAGAAAAACAGCTATGTTAGCTCAGTATCACATCAAAGTAACTTAGCTCTACTCAGGTATCATGGCACTGTGATACATAAAATAAGTACATGTATGATGATTATTTGTCTAGTCTGCAACATGATGATAAAAAATTCATTTGAAGTAAGTACCAAAACTAATATAATTTAGGCAACAGCAATGTTTTAGCATAAACAAATACAGGGAAGGAAGAAGTTATGATTGTATTTGATTTCCATGGGAAGGAAGAGGATGTTTAATTACAAACTTACTATGTACTTTGTCCAAGTGTTAATGAGGTGATCTACTGATATATATACAAAACAACTTTAAAGACCAGGATGGTTTAATCAAATTCTGATGTGTACTCCTCCACCCATTGTGAGAAATTGGACATGGGGAGATCAAAAAACCTCTCTTGTCTGTTACGGACAACACTTTTTCCTTACACAGTACACAACATCCAAAGAGTACACCAACTTCTGTACCTCTCAGAGAGCAGTTCTACAGTGCTACAGCTAAAACAATCTTCAACTAATTAGCAACTAGCTCTAGAATTCATCAGGAGTATAATAAAATCATATTGTTCTAATGTGAACCTTTTGCATCTTTTTTTATTCTACCATTTACTAAATTCTCATTAATTATCTAACACGCAAGAAGTGCTTTATACGACTGAAACCACTGACATCAGAAATTTCTGAAGAATCTAGAAATGTAATTTTTTTCCCTTATGTTTTATAGATTCCATATATTAGTTTCCCATCATAGATATTCCATTTAAGCCCACCACTATGCATTTATCATGTATAATTTCACCTCCTCAGATTGTAGTGGTGACCACGAACCTTCTGGAACACACACCTTTTCACCAGAACTTATCAACTATTTTAGCTCCTTTCAAACATTGCAAGAGGAACTCCTTTTCTAAGCACAAGTGGGAGATCCAAATAGGCCACTCTCGGGGCTGCAGACCCAAACAGTAGGCCTGAAAACTGAAGTCCTGAAGTGCAACAGCCTGCTAATTATGTGATATGAGCTTCCTATTGCAATAGTTCTTATTTTGCTGGTAATTTACCCATTTTTGACAGAGAATATGGGATAGCATTGCGTCATTACATAAAAGCAATCTGAAAAATAAGCAAGGAGATGCACTTTTCTTGATATATGCTGGACTCTTAACTGTAAAACTTCTCCCATGTACCAAAGTGCTTTGCTCTACATAACCCTTCTTCATCAAAACCACACCAAAATAAACAGACCCACAAGCATTAGTTTTCACATTTCTGTTTCATCACCAGAACAGCTTTACACTTCAGATTATTCTCTTGTGACAAGAGATAACATAGCATAAAACTCATTATTCTCATTATTGAGAATCTTGATCAAAATAATTCAGATCTTCAAAATTGCACTATAATAGCTACAATAGAAACAGCCATACAATTTACATAAATATATAGCAAATGAGACAAGAAATATAAAGACCTCTGCGGTATTTTCATGCTTCCAATTAGCAAAAGGGCACAGTAAAAATATTGACAGAAGATACTAGTAAATCAAATCTACCTGGAAGCTTAATAAATCAAGAGCAAGGCTTATCGAGTGTAAGGCAATGAGAGCATCAGCCTAAGCAATAACTCTCTTGTCCTTTTCAGGACAGAAGTTTAATCAGTTGAGAGGTAAAAAGTGAATCACGGTTTTCCTTGTGGAAAGCAGATACATTCACACATTTGGCTGTTATCATATAATTTCTACTGAAGGCCACCTTACACATAAAATGAAGAATTTAGACAAACTTTCAACATGCAAAATTGTTGGTAATGTGTAAAAAACATGTCCAGCACGTTCAATTTAGCTACTCATTTTATCTTGACAACATGGCAAGGAAGTGGCAGTGAGATTTTGTAGATCTCAAGGTTTTTCCTTGAGGAAGGAATGCAATGCTGAGATTCACATCCTGAGAGCATTATAGTACACTGAAGATTATTCTTTCAGATTCTTTCAGTCTTCAAGACAATACTTTTCTTTGTGTACAAAACACCCGACTCTGGAGTTTATTTGTTTTTCTAAAAGCCTTAAAGACTTCTCTTTTACTAATTTCTAACGAAATTTTAAACTGTTATCTATGCATAGGTCTGCATTGACTATACATAGGTCTGCATTGACTATACATAGATTGCCTATACATAGACTTCTATTTTTACATACAGACCAGATGACTGCAAGGGGGCTAAGGTGGATTTAAACTATGAATTCTTATTTCTAATTGTCATTTAGATAGATTCTTTCTCAGTCAATAGATGCAGATGAAACAACAGCCACCTTCTGGGATGACTGAATTTAAGTCAGCATTGTTTCTCTTTACAGATTCTTCTCCAAACACACTCTTCAATATTTCACTTATCTCTCAAAAAATTACTGGATGTACTGCCAGGTGTTCCCAAGGGGAGGTTGTACTTGTTTTAATCTGTTCTTTTCAAACACAAAATCTGTGTTCTCTTCAACCCTAATACTATTATTCCCCTTTCAAGATATTTTGCATTTTGTATATAAATAAGGAATTTGGTGTTTGTTTTTCTGTTTGGTTTTTTTTGTTTGTTTTCAAGAAAAAGTTTATACTAAAAGACAAAGGTTGGGTTAAATTGTACTCTCTCCTGACCAAGTCCAAATAAGTCTCTATGGCTTTCATGTGCAGAGTATGTGTGGATTGTTTCTTTGTCTTCCCCCCAGCATAATTTACTGGGGCAAAAAATATGTCTGCACAATGTCACATAAATTTATTGCACTGTTTACTTGGTAAAAGAAGAATAGTATAGAAAAACATACCAAAGCTGTGGGGTTTTGCCTGTGCATCTCAGAAAATGGTACAATGTATGTAGGTGATAGTGCGTATTAAATGAAATTTGAAGGCACTGAATTTTTCATTTGCCCTTTGTGTGGAAACCTGTGATTGATCCCTGCAGAATGAAGCATAATTTTAAAGGTTTAACTTTGATTTTTTTGAGCCTTAGTTTCCCAACATGATGGGGAAGTGAAAAAGGACAGTGACAGAATGCACCTGCTCAGGTTTCCAGAGAAAATATCAGAGTGCAAAAGAATGAAGAAAATAGTGTTGTCTTCATCTCCAAAATGTGAGTAAAGAAATGACTCATCTTCGTGGCAAAACAAAGCAGGACTTGGCAAAGGAGTACATGAGATGTCATCTAGCTCTGGCTATTTATGAGCTTTTCAGTTGTCTCTAGCTGCTATCTGGTGTGCATTAGATCTAAACATGCCTCCTAGGGTTAGCTGCATTCTATAAAGTCATACATGCATTTGCAGTCCATACACATTACAGAATAGCTCTTATTATTACCTATGATAGCTCTGCATAATTGAAATGCTAAATTAACACAAAAAACTGTTTAGTTTTCCATCAATCAAAGGAAAGTCTCAATTTTTCTATTATCACCCACAAATAGGACTACTATAGGATTTCTTCTTATGCTAGTTCATAGAAATTTTCACAATTATTTAAATGAAAACAACATAGTATCGCAAAGATGATGCACAATTTCTGTACTTAAATTAGCAATAATTTAAAAATCTCCCTCAAACTTTATTTTTGATCTGAAAATTCCAAGCTAGGAAGAACAGGTAATGTAATACTTGAATTGTTCTCAGGTATAAAATTAATAGCTTGAAGCTCTGCACTCAGAGTATTTGTCTGGTTGTACTGGATTTGTACTATCGGAGCAGCCAAACACAGAGATACAATATAGTTACAAAGAAGAGAATTTGACTAGAAACTACAACCAGAGGCACTGTAAGAAAACAAAACAATCAAACAAAACAGCACTCCTGTCATATAAAGTTACATGCCTTCTATGATCCAGTAAATAAATATAAAACAAAGCCCTCAATTCCTTTGAGGCTCGAGGATAAAATTACATGAAAACAAAGCAATGCTTTGGCAGAATCAACAATAAGCCTGAGTGATTACTCATTACTTAATGCGCAGCATATGTATTTCAGACCAGTGGCTGGTCACCTAATATAAACTGTGCTTTTCTGTATACTCCCGTTTATCCTGATTGAGAAAAAAAAAAAAAAAAAAGTCTTGAAGAATATAATGTATCTGTCTGCAAATTTCATTGCTATGGGTTGCTCATAAGTAAGTACTGTAAAAGGCTACTCTGACCATTATCTGAGCCTCCAATACCCATGTTCACCCTCTTCAAAGCTTTTGTATCACTTTCTGAATTTCACTGTATTTTGGGTTTTCCATAAGGAACACCTCCGAGGTTCATGAAAAAAATACCGTAACACAGTTACATGAGAATCTTTTCCCAAGAAATATATAAGAAAAGCATCATAATTTAAAGATTGACACAGTTTGAAAGAAAAGCTTTATGAACAGTTTCTTTCTCTGAAAACCTAAGAAAGCAAAACTGGATAATATTGTTTTTGAATAGTGATGATACAATGCCAAAAAATAATTTAAAATTGTGAAAATGACTTAGAAATAGTAGTGGTTGACATGAGCTAGACAATAAGCTTGCACTTGTGCCCCGTCCATAATTCCTTAAGGAAAAAATAACTTAGGGTTACATATTATACATACACTACATACCTAAAAGGCTTTATCAAGAAGATATGCATAGCTACACCTTACTGTAAGAAAATTACCTTTGCCTGTTAACTGAGTAAAGCACTCGTTTATTTGCTCTAATGTATCATACATCCTTGCTCTGATGTGAAATAGTGTAATATTACTCTACCATGTGCTGCCAAGTACCTCTAAAATCATTGCTAATTACCAGTAAAGCACTTGAAATAAAATGCTTATTTAAGCAAAACAAAGATGACTCTAGGGCATATTTGCATCATGGGACAGACATAAAATGGCTACTATACAATCTGGCTTGGAGTCTTTATCCTTATGACTTACAAAGAAAAATATATTTTACCAAGAAACAGCTATCCAAAATAGTATTATTATATGTATTCCAGGATATACTTCTGAGAAGAATGTGACAGATAAATTTAAATATAATAACCAATTGTAGATTTCTGTTTCTTCAGGATGTGAATGCTGAGTAGCTGAATGTGAAAAATACATAGCCTTTCTGAAGTATGATGTTTATTTTACAAACAGGTCGATGCATTAAAGACAAAACACAAAGCAGAGAGATGTATTACGTCTTTCAAGGTGTACATAAGCTCTTTCATCTTGGAACATGTTTCCACTCCAATATGAGTTGATTGGTAGCTGTCAAGTTGATTGACACATTTAATTCCTTCTTTTTTGCAATTTCTTGTTTTTACTAGATTCTACTGCATCTTTTTCTTTCACCTCAATGATTACTTTGTTTGGGATTTATATTTATCCTATGTGTGCACCAATAATATTAAACATATACCTGACTATTTTAACTCCATTCCTGATATGGAAGCACAGACTTCTAGTTAAGGCAATGACTTACGTTTCAGACCACCAAGAACCAGATTTTCTCATTCTGCATAACACTTTTTTTTTTTTTTAACTGTAGTCAAGCCTTTTCTGTCTCAGCTCAACAAAGAGTTTAGTAACACGTATACATCAATTTTTATTTCAAATAAAACATTCAGGCTCCAGAGCTTTGAAAGCTGCTCATTGGTCAAACACGTCTAATGTCTCTCTGGTGGAAGGATACTCACTTCAGAAAAATCTAAAGTTTACATGCCAACCTCCAAAGAAGCAATTTCTCCAGCTCAGGCTAAATTCCGTTAGTACCTGCATTTTCAGCAACTAAAAAATATCATATTACTGCTTCTAAATCAAAACAATTTTATCCAGTTGGAGTGTCAGTGTCCTCTTGAATAGTCTCAAAACTCAAATACTCTCATGAAATGGAAAAGATGTTGAGTTTTCTTAAGCAGAAAACAAATTTGAATGTTAAGTAATGGTCTGATCATTAGGCAAGTGCCTAAAAATGTGTCAGTCACTTAACATCAGCAACAGCGTGACACCACATTGACCAGGTAACCTCTAAAAATGTAGAACGGTCCAGATCTATCAAAGGACCTCATGCAGTCTACTTAAGAGATACCAAGGGGAGTAGGTTATCCAGCACAATCAAGGCTGGGGCATTTCTGCACGTGCTATGTAACTCTAAACTCACTCTAAATCAATTAGGAGAAGACATTTAAGGGCTTTCACTGGTCATGCAGCAGTTGTTTGAGGTTTTGATCACTGAAGTTCATATATAAGCTTATATTTATAATCATGTATGCATGAAGCTTATGTATCAACCATACATATGAAGCTTATATTCCTTTCCATATCAAACTTTAATGCAGCAAATTGAAGGATGATGAGAACTGGCCAAATACAAGCCTCTGATGCAAATAGTAATCAGACCGTTTTCTCTAGCCATGAGAAGCTCTCAACTTAAGTGTCTATATATGACCAGTTTTATCATCTTTATTTTGTCCACTAAGGGAGTTCAGTGATGAGTGGGACTGTTGCAGATATACATTGTCTATTGGCCTCTCCCTTCCCCCTGCTGTCTTCAGTGTGAAAATTTGGATGCTTCTCAGTGGCAAGGTCTTTAACACTGTATCACTGTTTCCTTTTAAAACTGTCTTTTGCATAACTCAGTGTCAAAACCTATTTAATCTATCTGCATTTTTAAACTATTGCTGTTGCACTGCATCCACAGTGATGTGCAAAGATTAAAAAAACAACAGGCTGGCTACTTGCAGGTAGGAACTGGAATCTACATTTTTGGAGTGCTGCATTACCATGAAGTTTCTCTGGAACAGTCAAGGGACACAGAAAAAAAATTATCTCTGCACAAAGCTTTCTAAAATTTGAGTAGCACTGGGGAATTTATTTTTTTAAATCTTTTTATGTATTTATTTTCTCATATTCATGAAAAATCAAACATTTGTTTATGCAAATAATCTGAACTCAATAGGAAAAAGGTTATTTCAGAAACATTCTTTCTCACTCGCTATAAAAAATAAACAAACAAAAAATAAAACCCACAATACCCACAACAAACTTTTAAATGAAACTTTCTAATTTGGTCTCGCACACTCATTCAGTATTAAGGAATACATTTATCTTGCAGGGCAAACAATAAAAACTGTCTCTTCTTCACTGAAAAGGAGACAAAAAACATTAAAGCTAAGACTTTGATGACAATTTTTATTGATACGAGTCCCATTAAAGATTAAAGCAAATGATTCAGATGTAGAAATATTCCCCTTTGTCTTGAGTAGAAACTTGGCAAATTCAACACCAAACACAGTTTTAATTGAGGGTGAATGAAACTAAGTAGCAATGTTGATTATAGTCTAGCAACAGTCTCTCTCTGCAGTTCATCCCAGATTATTTTTCTCTCCTAGGCACAGAAATGCATCTTTTTGGTTTTCTGAATTCAACAGATGCCATCTTTAGTGGGCCAAGCAGAAACTCAAATACAAGTTCTTCTAATGGAAAAGTATGATATCTTGATTTAAAAGCATGATATAGCCATAACCTCTTCCTTTACTTGTTGCAGAAGAAAGAAGAAATCCATAAAACGCCCAGTATTAAACCCCACATGAAAGGATTTACCGGAAAAATTAGAGTCAATGCTGGCTTAAATGTCATTTAGCTGAAATCCTGTATGCAAATTCAACACATTCAGCCAAGCTATTGTCTGTTTCAATTTCACAGCACGAGCAAGTGCTCATTAAAAACATGCAGGAAGAGAGGCAGATTAGCATATTTTCTGTGCCAAAGTAGAACTTACTTATTAAAAAGAGAAAAAATGCCATAAACAAAACAAGAAAATATTCTGGGGGATTAGCATGGTATGCAGAATATTTTTTGAAGCTTAAATTGTATTTGTAATCTATTCTGCCTTCTATTGTCGCAGTCATCTTACTTAAGCTGCCTTTTATTTATTCAGTATTTTAATATTTGTACTCACACTCAAGGATATCACAGGAGGACTCAGCAGAGTTTTCAGATGAAATATTTGGCATCACAGCAGAACAAGGTCACCTTTTCGCCTCATGACTTAATTCACCCTCATTGACCCTGCCTATATTATGTGTTAAGTAATGCAAGGAGGTGGGGAGGCTTATGCAAGTATATGTGGGCAGGCTCAGTAACGTATACAACCATATGCACCTATTAGAAAAGAAACAATCAGCTCTCCCCTTTCAGTAGGTTTTGCTTCACTCTGTTTGTTGCCTTTTCCTTTCTGTACTTTTCTAGTCAAGATGAAAAAAATTGTGCGCTTTCACACAAATCATCAAGGTATCTTTCTCTTGTACAGTATAGCACAGTCACAGGTATTTTTAAAAAAGTCTGTTTCTGGCTTGGTATCACCCTGCAGCACTTTTTCCAATAGCCGTTCTTGCCTCAGCTGACCAGTGCCAAACACCACAGTATTTCTGGAGAAGAACTGCCAGGCCAAACAGCTTTCAACTGTGAAATCTTTCAACAGTCTGGAGACAATGTAGATCTTGGCCAAACTGCTAGGTTTTATTTGGTACAATTTATCGACACAGAATTTCACAGAAATTTAACAGTTTATACCTTCTTCATCAAGTGGTGTGACTAAACACTAGTTTTAGAAGCAAATACAAAACAAATTCTATTCTCTGCAACCATTTTCTTACTCTTTAGCTTGTTCCCTGGCATCCAGCACCCAGGTATTTCTTTGCAGAGATCAGATACAAAATTTCCTGCAAGAAATGGATACATGGGCTTGATACTCCTTTCAGAAATACTGCTGACCAACAAGAGTAGTGGCAGCACAGAAAAGATCACCTAAAAAAACTTAGCAGCAAAACTGTTTATGACATGACAATCAGATCCTAAGTCAAGTTTGAGAGGATAAAAATATCTATCATAAACATCATAAACATTTTTTTTTCTTGATTTAATTTTAGATGTCTTTGCACAGTCATGGTGGGGGAGAGGGGGCTAAGTGGGGAAAAAAGGCAAAACCCATTCTTTATTATTGCAACAAAAGTATGTTAAGCTTTTCACAGATCCCTTTAATAGAAGTTTCTAACACTTAAGTCTATATGAAAATAAGGGCTTTTGTTTGGTTTTCAGACAAAGTGTCTCTGAGATAAAAGTCACCTGAAATGTTACCGTTGATACCAAAGCAGTGGAAGAGACTTATTGAAATAGGTAAACAAACAAAATCAATGTGATTCTAAAACCCTAGGAATTAATTCTTTAGACTCATCTTCTGCATGAAACGTCTGTCCTAGCTGGGAAAAAAGCACACTCTCAACAGTTTAAAAGCTTTAAAAAAGGACTCAGAAAGGACAGTTTTTAAAATTTCCTAGTTATTTCATGCATCTCAGTTTCTGAGTAAACAATTCAAGTCATTAACATAAAAAGACATTTTCAGGAACTGTAGAAAATTTACACTGTGCAAAGTAACATGGTACAATAGTTCCAGTGTAAGGCAATTGGGACCTGGTTTTGTGTATGCAAAGCACTGATCAAGTTTCTCATACAGAAACTAACAAAATTCAACTTGTTCTGAAAGCAGACTCATCTTCAGCTGTGTATCTTCCACCATTATCTGATCCCAAACATTAAAGCAGCTTTAGGCTTAAAGAAGACTTTGGACTGCTTATGGGTTAAACATTCAGACTTCAGATTAATGCTGTGTAGGTCTGGCATATTTCTGCCTGAGATCATCTGGGCAGAAATGTAAGCATCTGTTATACATGACAATGAAACAGTGATTCTCAGGTCCTGAGCTGCAGGAGACCACTATGCATCCACAATAAACATATCTGAGATTTCTGGATTATTGGCAAAAGTCTTAAAATCATTACTTGAAAAGATTTCTGTATCAGAAACACAGATCTGCGCATCAGAGTATAAATACCTGCTCAATTTAATCAATCAAACCATAACCAAGTTGTAATGAAATACACAGATGAACACTCCTGCTGTCTATTCTAATAGTCTGGATAATATTTATGTTTTGTGCTATCATTTGTGTTTTAATTAGCTTTTGACAATCTCATGTCCTGTTATTCATCATTACTTTCTCAATTTGTCATGTAAAAAAATAAACAGTATTTAGAAAGAATTATTTTTGCACCTGTTTATATTCCATGTAGTTTCTTTTATTGAAGAGGCTAAAGAATCTTAGAATTTATCTGTTAATTCAAAGTTCATAAGCAACAATGGAATATACTTTCCATGGACATTCCAAATCCCAGTGCCAAATATTTTTCTAAAAATGTTGAAAGATATTAGCAGTGAAAGGAATGGACTGAGAACTATCAGTTGACAGTCTAGAAAAAGAAACAGACACTGCTTTCATAGCTTTAAAAGTTTATCCCATCAAAGCTTACAGCCCTGAGAATCAAGCAGTACAGTACACACTTAAGCCAAAGGAAAAATTCCCAGTGGGTTAAAATAATATGATGAAGACTCCAAATTATCTCACTTCACTTTGAAATTTAAAAAAAATAAAATTTCCTTTCTAAAAAATAGATGAAACTTCATCTTAATAACACAAATGAATACTAGGATCAGAAAGAGTGTTTCATATCAAAGAAATTGACTTATACGTATCAAAATATGAGCAACAAGGCACTAGAAGCACCGTGGCAAACACTGAAATTATGGCAAAAAGGAATAAAACCAAAACAAGCTAAAATCAGCCTTACTTTAGCTTTATTCTCCCCACTGGACATCAGAAATTATCCCATATTTTACAGAACTTGTTGCAGGAATTAAACTACAAAACCCTTTGTTACTACCTGACAGGGGTAATTAATGATCCATCAAAAATTACAAGGAAGGCAATTTTATACTACCAAAGTAACATGCTGAACCCCCCTCAGCTGGCCGAATCCAGATAATTGAATAAAGTCATGCCATACTATGTCAGAGCTTAAGTACAATTTTCCTACTTGCATCGTATGCCTGTGACAAACACAGCCTGAGGTTACCAACAACAGACATGCTGCTATTATGGCAACTGCACAGGGTAATAAAAGAAACCTTGTGAGAATCCCACGTGACAAAAGTTTAAAAGAAAGTCACAGTCAATAATTGCTTCCCTGAAGCTGGGCCTACTGCTGGTTGTTCAAGTATTTACATGACTGTAGTCTGTAGACTACAGTAATTCCATAATAAAATAATTTTATTTGTATTTCAGGTATGCACATGATATTAGATGCTGAAACAAGGATTTTGTAAAGCAGGCTTTAGGCTAGAAGAATATATTGATATTTCATTATATCATGATAGCATCAATCCACTATCTTCAATGCACCACACCCTCACTTAAAGGCACAGGAAAGAAATAAATTGGTTTTCTTCCCATGAAGATATGAGGCTGTACAAAAACAGAAAAATGTGAATTCGTGTTTGAGATTTCCATGAAACAAAATTTATTTTAATCCCAATACCAGCTTAAATAGGCTCTGGTTATTAAAATCTCTGGTTATTAATATATAGATGTGTGAATTTGATGGAAGAAAGAGATTAACATGAAAATAAAATACATTTTAAAAAACCTACCAAAAAAGCACACAAAACTCAACAGTTTAAAAGATTAAATTCAGCATAAAAATTTGAGGTAAATATACTAATATAACAACAGGTGTTGTTTTATGTGTTAATATAACTTTAGGGCAACATTAAAGAAATGTTTATAACTTGTATTGCTGTCAGGTTTTTGCCTGAAATCTCCTTCCAGAAACATTGTCTATGAAGATATGAGGATCATCTGGAAATCTAACACTTCTAATATTGGATCTTTTTTGAGTAGGTAGAAGCATATTTGCACACTTCATGCTCTGAAATAAAAGAAGAGATCAAGAAATGGCTAATGGCTATATGTCAATAGTCAGTCACTCAGACTACAGGTTCAGAAAAATCCTCTTTTCCAGAGGAAAAAAACATGCAAGAAAGAGTGAGGGAGAGAAAGACAGATGGATAAAGTGACATCTGAGAGAGAGAAAATTAATTGTTTTCAAAGTATTGAGAGACATGAAAGAAACCATTTCAATTTCTACACTATTATAGTGAGCAAGGAAGGGCCTGTGCTCGAGTCCCTTCACCAGCCTGGTTGCCCTCCTTTGGACCTGTTCCAGGACCTCTACATCCTTCTTAAACTGAGGGGCCCAGAACTGGACACAGTACTCGAGGTGTGGCCTAATTAAATTTCATTAGTGACATAAGGAAAGTAATGTATGCCTACTTTTCCATACACTTAAGGTTAAATTGCCCTTCATACACCCTTCTGTCAGAAATGCAATGCTCCTCAAGAATACATATCAAAGGTTACACCAGTCTTTAGAAACAATTTTGTGTCTCAGATGATAGTTGCAATAACAAATGAAGCTGCATGTCACTGACATATTTCATTGTGATATGTATAATACTTCTATTTCTGAGGGGTTTTCTGAGGTAATTTCTCTTCAAAGCTTCTATTTTAACTGCACAATACCCAGCAAACCATCAACCTTGCAGTATGGTTTGATTACATACAGGGCTAGCACGATATTCCTGTTTATACCTACTGCTCTAATTACAGTTACTTTTATTTTGGAACTAATTCTGCTTCCCAATATTAACAAATCTTAGACTGTCCCTGTCAGTCTGTTTAACCAGCATTGTACAAGAACACTGGGCAGGCCCTTGAGCCTAAATTTATGTATACTTGCTTGCCATTCTCTTCTCCTACTGCTAACACACGAGTAATTCAACTTCACAGTGCAGCCAGATGTTAGTACATACTGTTGATCTATATCATTCTTTCCAAGTTAGAAATTAATGTCATGGGATAATTTTGAGCAAATAAAGTACTTACTNCTTGTATTGCTGTCAGGTTTTTGCCTGAAATCTCCTTCCAGAAACATTGTCTATGAAGATATGAGGATCATCTGGAAATCTAACACTTCTAATATTGGATCTTTTTTGAGTAGGTAGAAGCATATTTGCACACTTCATGCTCTGAAATAAAAGAAGAGATCAAGAAATGGCTAATGGCTATATGTCAATAGTCAGTCACTCAGACTACAGGTTCAGAAAAATCCTCTTTTCCAGAGGAAAAAAACATGCAAGAAAGAGTGAGGGAGAGAAAGACAGATGGATAAAGTGACATCTGAGAGAGAGAAAATTAATTGTTTTCAAAGTATTGAGAGACATGAAAGAAACCATTTCAATGTCTACACTATTATAGTGAGCAAGGAAGGAGAGAAAAGGAATTTAGAGTTAGATGAAGAACTATCATAGAATCATAGAATCATAGAATTAGCCGGGTTGGAAGGGACCTCAGAGATCATCTAGTCCAACCCTTGACCCACCGGAGCAGTTGCTAGACCATGGCACTGAGTGCCACATCCAGTCTTTTTTTAAATGTCTCCAGGGACGGAGAATCTACCACCTCACCGGGCAGTCCATTCCATAGCCTAATCACCCTCTCCGTGAAGAAATTCTTTCTAATATCTAACCTGAACCTCCCCTGGCACAACTTAAGACTGTGTCCTCTTGTCTTGTTGAAGGTCGTCTGTGAAAAGAGTCCAGCTCCCACCTCGCTACAGCCTCCTTTCAGGTAGTTGTAGACGGCAATGAGGTCTCCCCTGAGCCTCCTCTTCTTCAGGCTGAACAGCCCCAGCTCTCTCAGCCTCTCCTCATAGGGCCTGTGCTCGAGTCCCTTCACCAGCCTGGTTGCCCTCCTTTGGACCTGTTCCAGGACCTCTACATCCTTCTTAAACTGAGGGGCCCAGAACTGGACACAGTACTCGAGGTGTGGCCTAATTAAATTTCATTAGTGACATAAGGAAAGTAATGTATGCCTACTTTTCCATACACTTAAGGTTAAATTGCCCTTCATACACCCTTCTGTCAGAAATTCAATGCTCCTCAAGAATACATATCAAAGGTTACACCAGTCTTTAGAAACAATTTTGTGTCTCAGATGATAGTTGCAATAACAAATGAAGCTGCATGTCACTGACATATTTCATTGTGATATGTATAATACTTCTATTTCTGAGGGGTTTTCTGAGGTAATTTCTCTTCAAAGCTTCTATTTTAACTGCACAATACCCAGCAAACCATCAACCTTGCAGTATGGTTTGATTACATACAGGGCTAGCACGATATTCCTGTTTATACCTACTGCTCTAATTACAGTTACTTTTATTTTGGAACTAATTCTGCTTCCCAATATTAACAAATCTTAGACTGTCCCTGTCAGTCTGTTTAACCAGCATTGTACAAGAACACTGGGCAGGCCCTTGAGCCTAAATTTATGTATACTTGCTTGCCATTCTCTTCTCCTACTGCTAACACACGAGTAATTCAACTTCACAGTGCAGCCAGATGTTAGTACATACTGTTGATCTATATCATTCTTTCCAAGTTAGAAATTAATGTCATGGGATAATTTTGAGCAAATAAAGTACTTACTGGGGGACAGAAAAGAATGTGTCTTATGAAAAGGATGTAATGCATGCCACAAAGCTTTGTTATATACTATAATGAAGTCTTTAATATTTTTGTACATTACAGAAAGTTTTCTTCATAAAAAGTTTTCAAAGAAAGTTTTCTTCAGAGATTAATTACAATAACGTTCAATATTTGTTTCAGTGGGTTTCAGTCCTACTGACTGATACAAATTAGTTTGCTAATAATATCTGAAGAGTACTCACTACTAAAACAAAAATGCCTAATCTATGGGGTTACCTTCCTGTTTACTTCTATTCTGATTTTGAAGTTATAAATGACTCATTTAGAATTTAAAATTGAGGATATATCAGTAAGTTTATGTATCACAGTAATATTCATTTACTACTCTCTGAGAAGTCTTACAAAAAAGTAAAGAAAAAATAAAGAACTCAAACAAGTTAAGATACACAAATACAAGCCCAAAAGTACTTAACTGGTTGTTTCTTTACATCAGCATTGTAGTACAGTGATAGTCTACTTATGACAGTGATTTAAAGTGTCTGTTATGCCAGATGTGCCGAAAAAACTTCTTGAAGTTTTCTGAGTTGTCAATAGGTGGGAATTTTTTCTCCCTACTCCATTTTTCTTCATTTTACTGTTCAGTATATTTAACTGCCTCCTTAGGAGGAATAAAGGTGTATAAAATGAAAGACTGCTTCCTGCATACTGTGCTTAGCCTTCTGATTTGCAGAAGTTGTAATTTTGCCCTCATTCAAATGGATCTTTTCAAATGTTAACTTCAAGTCTTAAGATGAGTGGGTTTTATAAAACTGTAAGGGAAAGAGGTGGCTTTCCCTCACAGCTTAACGATTTTTGCATTTAAGTAACAAAGTTCAGATAACCATAGCTAAAGGAGCTAGTTCTCCTTGTAGCCCAGTCTCAATTGCCCTAATCCAGAAAACACCAAAGGAAGGGGTTTTCAGCTGCCTCTCCCGGATCCTTCTCCATCTTGGTATGGTCATATGCATCATAGTAATTTTGTCCCAGATACCTCTTCAGTCCTTTCTGTTGCATGTTTCAAGGTTTCACCTCACTTCGTGCCAGGCATCCTTCCCTTTGTGCAAAGGGACAAAACCCACGGGGCCTGGAAAAACTTTCTTTGCCACAGGTTAACTGTTTTAGTTTTGCTTTTCTACTTTCTCCTCTCTGCCTAGCACAGATTTTTGAGTTGCACACCACCATCAGGACATAAACTGAAGTTACAATGACCTTCTGCTGATGTTACATCAGCCTGCCATTTACAATGCAGATTTTTTTTTCCTTCTGGAGCCCTAATTTGAATGTCTTCAGGGAAGGGCCAGCCATCAGAGTAGGCATGTGTGTGAGTTACCTCCTAACTGTTCTTCTGGGAGTGTTGGCTGCTGCCTGCAGCCTGCCAGGGGCTTCCCTTCCACCAGCAACCTGGGCACCCAGGCTGCACCAGCATGTCTCCATGTCTGCATTCCCAGGAAGTGCAGACTGCAAAACAAACACAAAGACCAAGCCAAAAATGTTCCCACTGTAGGATATAATGAGACCTTCTTGTTTTCAATATCCATTTCTATCATACTCTTCTTTGACTCTGGGATAATGGAAAAACAAATTAATATATCATACAGTCACCACAGATAGCTGCCTGGAACAAAGTGGAATACATGAAAAGGCTCTGTCTAGTCAATCTAAAGAAGATATAATGACATTAGTAATGTATTCTTGCTAATCTATGTCTGTGACACTGTAAAACCTGAATTATATAGAAAAAGATAGGTAACAACTACAACTACTTCTCAAAATACAAGGATGAGGAGCTACACAAAGAAATGAGCAGACAGATTTAAAACAAATGTATAATTTTTCATCCAAACACCAGTTTCACAGAGAGGAACTCATTATTACAGGACATAATGAACATCAAACCATCAAGTGTTTATTACAAGATCATACTAGACATTCCCAGTTCCTTACAGTCTGTGCTTATCCAACTAAACACCTTTGGAAACAGGATGCTGAACTGACTGGAGCTTCAATTTGACAATTTTCCTGTTCTTGCAAGAAACACAGACTAAAAAAAATTATGTCAGACTACAGAAACAAGACTCAAACTATTTCAAGTATTCACATCTCTGTAGAGTGAAAGTTTATTGACAGTGTAACCAATATAATTATCAGAGTTTTAGCGAAGATTTTTCTTAATTACACTGGTATACATTTTAGAGAAAATATAGAACTACTTACTCATTGTTGACTACTCCTGATCTTTTGAAAAGATTTGTAAGGAAGAATTAGTGATATAGAAATTTATAAAAGGGTCCAACAATTTAAAATCTTACCATGTGAATCTATTTTAATTTTCTTTTTTTTTAATGAAGTATGCTTTCAAGTCAAATCCACAAAGACTTAATTGTATGCCTTTCTACTTTCCTACATTAACTTTGAACTTTGCTCAAATCCTGGGAGGGAGGGGGGGGAGGAGAAAGAAAACAAACAAAACCCACCACCCTTCCCTTAGAAATCCTGCTCTCAAATGGACTTAACAGCTATGTCACCATCCGTTTCTCTCAGAACAAACATTACCATGGTGTTTCCTCGGTCTTTTATCTTCTTGTCCCACAGGCCTATATTGCAGAAGATATCACATGGACTGCCACACTTTGCACTATTTCCTGCACATATTGCAAAATTAGTAATTTCGAAAATTTATTCCCAAATGTGGGAGTTAAGGCTTCAGAGACAGAGATGAGGGCTCTCTTGGCACAAAGTAATGGGAAATTTAATGAAATATAAAATAGTTTGTTCACTGCTAAGCACACTAAACAATTAATTACCAGAAAATCACGTATTTCTTCCAATAATATTCCCTATTAAAAAAACCTCAATAAACAATCTCATTACCTCTCCTAACAAGGGCTGTGTGCTCCTCTCCAGGAAAAGACTCCTCAGCAATTCAGTGGCACAAACCCATGCTACGTATTTTTTCTAGATAAGAACTAGAAAGCCCAACATACCCAGGGACTTTATTCTCGACACAGACATGACTGTGAAGAAGTGCACCTTCCCCTTTTGATTCATGTTTGCAGCTCAGCTGCACGATGGCTGAAGAAGCATAATTACTGCTGCCAGGCTGATCGCATGGAAAGGAGGTACAAGTACTGGACAGCTGGCCAGCAACAGATGGGGATATGCTGTTCCATCTCACAGCCTGGTAGAGCTCCTGTTGCAGCACATGCTATCCAGGAGGAATCCTGATTCTAATGCAGCATTGGTCTTCCAAAGCAGGCCTGGCTTTATGCCACAGTCAAGTCCTGGAATTTGTAGTACTTCTTAAATTGTCTATATACTCCTTATACAGTTCAGTTGTTTACAGTTTGGGTCAGTTTCTGAGGCTGGAAATAAATTAGTCAGTTCTTTAAATACTTTTTTTTTTTTTTCTTTTTAAGACAAAACAAAAGCATTCTGTAACCTCTGGTTTTCTGAACACAACATGATACAGCTTTTGGCACCTTACAAGAGTTCTTAAGGTAGAAAATTCTTTGCCTTCTTGATCACGTGATAAATGCAAAAAAGTCATCATAAGTCCCAGTTGCTAAAAGGATGATTGCTTTAACTCAATCTACTTTATAGTAATCTTGGCTTTAACAATTAATTGACTTCTAAAACCATTAAGGCTCATTAAAATTGGACTGTTGTTATTGAAATTTGCAATGAAATGAATTAATTTTTTATTCTCTTAACTTTGTAAAGACACCTAGAATTTAATTTTGTTCTTCTGATATGTCAAACTAAGTATTACTTAAAAAACAAAAGTAAAACTCATTTGAAATCCTATAGAAACAGAAATCAAGATACCAGTTCATTTTGACCTTCTAAGTGAAAAGAAATGGATAAATTAAACATTTATGCCATTTCTCATTATCAAGGTGACTGGATGCAATTATAGGGAGCTCATTCTACTATGCAGACTCCCCCTGACCCAACCAGTGATTGTGTACCAATATAAAGAATTACCATCTTCTCTTATCTCTGTATAACAAATATACTGTCTATTATGGATAAAGTTATCTATACCATGTCAGACACATACTATCAGAGGATGGTATTAATTTGTAGAGCTAAATTCACACCAGGATTTAAATTAGAAGGCACTAATGTAAACTAATGGTAAAGCTAAACCATTACCTGTATATACAAAATTTAACAAGCAAGCTAAAGAGGATTACAAAATAGGATTTGGCTGAGAAATACTCTTTCTTTGCATTATCATCTATGCCACCGTGTACAAAAACGTTATAACTTCACAGAGTATGACAAGGCACCGTGAGCTCATACTTGGCAGCTTATTAGAAGTTTTATGCAAAACACACCTGTATAAACCCAGAGAGAGCCATTAGTGTTCAGTAGGGCACTTTTGTTTTTCTTTATGCGTTTCTTCTCTTGAAAATGACATTAATGTAAAAAGTGATTCCAAAACAGCATGCTGAAGCAAATGTTTTTCAAACACAGAAATTACAAACTAGAAAATTCATATGGTCTAATATTCATTAAATATTACTTTGTATTAAGTTTTTGTTTTGTTTGGTTTGTTTTTTTAATTCTTTAAATTGGAGGACCAGTTTACCATACAGGACCAGTTTACAGTCTGCAGTAAATATGCAGTCTGACCCTTCTGAGCTGCCTACTGATTTCAAAGAAAATCTATCTACGAACAGGAATCACAGAATTTTTGCATCTTCTTTCTCAATAAAAATTTCAGTATTCAAACTAAAGGAGCAACTCTTGTGAATGCTTACACACATCATTTTAGTACTTCTTTCTAGACACTCCAGCATTAATTTTTCCCTGATGAGCCTCTTAAAGGGAGTCTTGATGAAAAACCCCCACAACTTGGCATGATGTGCTTTATAAAAAACAACAGTATGCTCAGAGTACTGATACAAATAAAATCAATATTCAAATAAACATTTACAGATGAGCCTTTAAACAACTGCAGTGAGCTAGAATTGAGTTTACCTTATTCTTGTGGCAACTAATTCCCCCTTACCACAAACTAGAATATAAATAGGCTACAGTTCTGCCCATAAAAAGGAGTTGAACTTGCTAAATAAAATATTGCCATTTTTCTGTCTTCCTTTTCCCTGCAGTCACAGACTAGTTTTTTTTTCCTTTTTCATCGTTTGCCTGTTCTTAAATTTAAGGACTACAGCTAAGGACACATCTTTAGCTTATCAACCATCAAATATTTTTAAAGTTACGTATTAAAATAGTTATAATCATTATTCTAACATATTACTGTTTATCTAGTTTCTTCATACAACAGATGTTATTGTTAATTTTTTACACACATGTACAACATAATCTCCATGTATATCACAATCCCTATTCAAAATCTAATGTAAAAGGACAAATACATGTTTTAAGTTTCATAATTTATATAGTTGTTTTATGTATGGTACAGATTTTGTATCAGCATACATCATCGACACTGACATTTTTGTGATTACAGAAATGCATGAATTATGATTTACTGCTGCCAAACTTATGATGTTAACGTGCTGCAATATAATGAAAGAATACATTTTCAAATGGAAACCTGATGATGGACATAACTGAGTGTTTTGTCAGTTTTCAGGGTCTTCAGGAACAAACATCACATATGGGAATTTTATTTGAGGTTGATGACCAGTTCCATTTGTCATCTGCAAGAAGTTGATCCCATCAGTTCTGTCTTGCTTTGAATCACCAGATGGCACTTTTCCCTGCTCTAAAGTCTTACCATCTGAATATGTGGGAGTTAGATCTGGGAGAAACATTGCCAGCTTAACTGAGATGGAGTATAAATGTTGAGTGTTTCACCAGTAAAGAAGCACTTGTCTTGTTTAAATCTCTCTTTAGCTGAAAATATTCTTTCTCAAATTAGTTGCTGTAGACAAGCTATGTCTACAGAAATGAAAAAAAAAAAGAAAAATTAAAAACCCTAAACAAACAAAAACCCCAAAACAACAACCAAACAAAAAGCGCATGCACAAAAAAACCCCAACAACAAAAAAACCAAAAATACTTTTGCCAATGCATATGCACTGCCCAGGGACATTTTTAAAGACATTCTTTCACATTCCCCACAAGACTATATGTAAAGCTGCACTTCTAGCTTGAATAAAATAATACTGACAAAATTAAATGAAACTGATGAAAAGTTTGTCCTCTTCTAAGTACCATTATAAACTTTCTACTTCTATTCTGGCTACATTCTTCAAGTAATTTCTCTCCTTTCTTTTCAATGTGCAAACCACAGGAAGGAAAAAAAAAAAAATTATGCAGACATGGCAAGAGCTCTCAGTGAAGTACAGTGATGATTCATTATCATCACATACTAATGGAATATCTCAGTGGAAACACCATAAAGCAATGTTTAAACATCATGTAGTGATCGTTTTATAATGTCTGTAACTGCACTGCACACACATCTTTCACACTGACACTTTCTTCTGTTATGTGGGTCAAGCTCAGAGCTTCCTTTCTCTGCGACTTTAGGGAGAAAAGACAGGCTTTTTTTTTCCCCTCAGTTTCTTTCCATCTTCTGTTTAAGGGGATAGGGAGCTGTACTGGTAAATCAATTTTGTCTGACATTCTGAAAACCAATTTTTTTTAGGAAGTAATTTACAACAAAAGGAATTTTCCTCAAATTGAAACTTTGCTAAGGTTGCATGTAGCATCATGAAAAATCACTTGTCCAAACATGGGTCCTGACATAAGCCATTAGCCTATAGGAATACCTTTCTGTTATTTTGATTTTACTAATGCTTCATGTAGATTTATTGAGAATCATACAATGAACAAATACTAATTAAAAAAAAAAAACAACAACAAAGAAAGGCAAAAAGTACCCATCAGAAATGAGCATGAAAGCTGTCACCATTGACCAGTATTTGTGTTGCAGTTTGACCCATTTAAGTCCATATCTTTACTATGTGGTAAGTCATTACAGTGGTTCTCATGTCAGAAGAGCTGTGAAGACAACAGCCAAAATTCTGGCCTCTAAGCCATCAGTATACTCTAGTGAAATCAGAGAGCTTTGCACTCAATTTTGAGCTCAGTAAGCAGAGTTAGACCTTGGGGCTTTAAACTTTGATAACAGGGATGAAAAAAACATCACCAAATATCATCCAGTTATCTCCATTAAATAAACCCAGTAAACTTTTCTCCAAAATTACATATAATCAGCTATTGTAAAGCTGCTAATGCATTAACTATTGGCAAGACCGTTAAGGTTGATTGGAGTTTTGTTATTATACATGATAAACAGAATTGGGAATTACTTTTGCACTTGCTTCAGTCAAAGGAATCTAATAAATTTTAGAAGCCTACAGCTAAAACTAGGCATAGAATATTGAGTTCTGAGGTTGCAAAGGACTGAAACAGAGTTACTTTTGTCAGTGAAATATGCACCTAGATTACTTGTTTTAAAGCAACCCTTCATTCTTTATTATAAAAATCTCTGGCACTGCAGAAGAATTAACTGTATAAGTGCTCAGAGAAACTTAATAGCCTTAATTCAATCACTCAGTTTCATGCAGGGGGATTATGTTATTGCTGTACTCCAAAATCCCGAGAAAATGTGATGTTTATCATGAAGACTTGTCTTGTAGGTAAAACTGAAATTGCATTTATAAATTATGTGTTACTTCAGCACACATGGGATTAATTCGCCCTGTCAGCCCAGGCTCTAGTCCTCATTCCCACACATCCTGCCACAGCAATCATCTACCTTGCACATTGCCTCAGCTTTGTCCAACTTGTCTTCTAATCTTCTCATGCCCTCATTCATCTTTTTCCATGTTAACTGTGAGTTTGTTGAGCTTCAAAGCTGTTTCTGCCACTTAGCACTCCCTATCACTGTCTGCTCATTCCTCCAACTCAGCCCAAGTCACATAGCCACAAAACCACTTCCAGCACACCATTCACTCTAATTTATATTTCAGTCCTGAAATATGGCCTGAGAAACACTGATGCTTCCACTTCTTTAGTTTCTCTTTAAAAGACTGATGTTTGAACTCTTTATTTTCCCAGAAATATTGGCAACATATATGAACAAAAAATGACAGTCAAGTCTATAAAGCCTGAAAAGACTGGGGAGTGTCACCATTCAGTTGCTAATCCTTCCTATAACTTTTTAGGAGCAGACAAAGTGTAGGAATATTTCTTCACTGAAGTGCTTCACACTCTTCTGTTAATACTTGCTAGATAATTATTAAAAAGCCAATAGCAAATATTGCACAACATGCATTGGCACGTGGACTTGCCTTGCATTTAATCAGTCAATTAGTTTTGCATGGATTATCTCAGTAACCTGAAGATACCTATTACCACTAAGTAAAGTTAAAAGGAAACAGAAAACCAGCACATTACCTGGAAGACAGCTGCTGTCCAAGACAATGATCTGAACTTGACAGATACAGAGCCTTTGTTCAGTTTGAACATTTAAAGACTCTCTGGAGACCTGATTGGCTGATTATCACACATGGTGTTTGGACAGTTTATTTTGTGTGACCAATTGCTAAATCAACAAGCATCTCAAATTACTGAGGTGCAATAGGTTATGGTGAAGCTCAACACTGAGAACACGATCTCACAAGAAGGACTATGAACATTATATCATGTTAAAGGTTTCTTTCACAGATTCTTTGCCTGACATACAGGATTTTTCAATTTCATCAAGAGGAGTTCCAAAGCATATTTGTATGCTACAGCCTTTAAAATAAGTGCTAATCTCTATGGACACCTGAAAATAGTTTGTGACTAATGCTACAGGACTTCACATACTGAGATGCTTGCTGTGAACCTGCCTTTAAAACATATATAAGTTAAGATCAGCATTAATAGGATTTTGTTCAACAAATTAAAAATACAATAAAAATGCTTTAAAGATCAGCAAAAGCTTAAAAGCAAAATTTCAGGCGCTTAACGCAGCTAATGTTGCAAAAAATTTTTTTCTCAGTTTGAGCAAAATTGTCCAGCAATAATAATTGACTAATTTTTTTAGACTGCTCCATTCACAGGCATATTAAAATACCACATTAGGCTTTTTAGAGTAATTGGGAACTTTTCTTTGTTAATAAGCAATGCTCATCATTACACCCATTTTCTTGAAGATAATGCAAAATTTACTTCAGAGCTCAGAAAACTATTTTCCATTATTTATGGAATTTTACATAAACTCACCACTTTTACAGGAAAAAAAATCCGATCATCTTCATATTTAATTGCAAAAGTAATGTTAACTAAAAAAAACAAAAAAAGCAAAAAAAAAGCTGTATGTGTCATTATGAGTGCTATTTCTCACCAGTCTCTCACACCACACTTGTCTTGATCCAATAAATGCTGGAAGATGTGAAACTGCATGGCTAAATGAAATGGAAAAACATCCTGATGACTCAGGTTAAAAACCATGAACTTACTGTTGTCCTACATGTTCACTGTGCAACTGATGTTAAATCCTTCAAGCTCTTAGAAGTGCTCTGTTTGGGAGTTTTGAGCAATCCCTGGAACAAACTTTATGAGAAAACTGCTGTTACTTTCACCCTTCACTTCTTTGAATATTCACGGGGAAAAAAAAAGCAATTCTCTCTATTAATTTCTTGATGTATCTGGCAATAATGATGCTAACGATAATCTGCATGTCTGAAACCTGTGGCAATCTCATATAAAAAGCAAGACCAAGCCCTAGCACTACTGGAAGCACAGCCAATATGGGAGCTGATTGAAAGGAAAGCCCAGCCTAATCATGGGAAAATATTATCACTTAATTGATCTTTTTACTGTCTAAAATTTGAATATTAAATGTTTCCTTAGGGAAGGATGAAATATATTGGAGATAATACGTGGCAGTGATAGGTAAGCCACTAAGGCCAAACTGCAGAGAGGACACTTGCAAAGGGTTTTCTTCTCAGCACTGAGGACAACAGGAGGAAGGGAACATGTTTGCTGACACAAGCACATAAGAAGAGGACAAAAAGGAAGTAAACATGGTTGCTGAACTCTGACAGAGACCCTGTGGTGACAACAATACCATGTTTCCTATTATTGGAGAGAAATAGGAAGTGAGACATTATTGTACTGAAAACCCTCCGTTAGATTTTGACAACTTATGTTTAGTCCCAGCTCCAGCTTCTCACTTGTGTCAGCAAAACTGTTCCCCCCTTCCGTGCCCATCACCAGCAGGCCCTTCCTTCCACAGGATCCCAGGCACTGGGGCTGTGAAAAGCAGCCACAGGAAGAGAGATTAGCAGCAGGTACCACTATGATGTCCCTAGAAGATTAGCTCACAGCTGTCCTCTGGAGATGCTGACTACATGGTCAACACAGATAGGCACAGCACAGCACCAGCTTGGCATTAGGGTGGAGGACCATAGCTGCCTTTTATCCATTTGTTTCAGAGAACAGAAGAGTTTACATCTGTGCCTACATCGAGGCTGATCTTTTAAATCCTGGGAGCTGAGCGTGAGGTAGAAGGTCATCGCTCAGGCTAAATTGTGTTTCTGAGTGACAGAGCTAATTGGCACAGGGCACTCTGCTGGCAGTCAACTGGCCTGCAGTTAGTTCACTGCCAGCTTGAACTTGAGAAAAAATAAAAGTTAATATTGTCTTAGACCACTGTCTATATAAAATGTTTAGATACCCAGAGAGCTATTACTCAGCTCACCCTACAAGACTAATCTGACTGCATTTTGTGAATAATGACAAGTAGGTTTTTTAATACAATACAAATCCAGCTACTCAGGAGCTCACCTGAAATAGATGCCTAGATGAAGCTGCTTTACTACATCTTACTCGCCACTTACACACAAGCAAATACTTGTTAAATTTAACCATTCCTTCCTGGAAAAGAGCCAGACAGCAAGAACTGGCTGAAGTTTTCTTCCGGGATCATGAGCTTAAACAGTTAAAACTGAAGAAAGTTCACCATAAACATATAGTCTGTATGCTGACCTGAACTTCAGCTCACTAAAAACTGTTCCAGTACAACATCTGTTTATTAATACTTAAAAAAAAATAATCAGTTCTGCACACAGCCAAGTTATATCTTTAATATTACACACAATTTCTTCTTCAATCACAATCCAAGGGTGTTAGTTTCCTTGAAAGAATGTTTTACATTAGCACTGGCAATTGTACTTAAAGCTATGTAGTGGGTTGTTCTAATAATAGGGATTTGGTCACATGTTGTTTTCCATTGGTGTAATGTTTTGGTTTTGGTTTAAGCCCTTGCAAGACCTCAAAGCCTGGATTACAATCTCCACTTCTTCTTTTTTTCCTGCTGGTATATAATTTTAACATTTTAGGAAAGATTTAAGTTTATAAACAAAGACTTGCAAGAAGTTATTTGGCTTACATGAAATTTCTCAATTTTTCTCAATTTAAGGGAGTAAACTATTCCAGCCATATTTAGACCCTGACAGGGCTGACATCTGCGTGTGATCTGAATACCTACGATTCACATACATCCAATAGACAGAAATTAACTTCTGGGACACAACTCAAGAATCTGTTTTAGACAATATAAGCTATAATGAATTTGTGGCCTACGAATGCCTCTATCTTGTCATTATATACAGTCTAGGTTACTAGCTGTATTATAGATATCTATGCCACTGAACTCTGCATTTAGATGAACCCAGTGCTATACATTCATAATAGAGTTTCTTAGTGCTGCAGGCAACTGGAAATAATGAAGCAGTTCCTTCTTCCAGGTCAAAGTTTTTAAATCATAAGTGTTTTGGGGTAGGTAGGAGAAGAGTTTTCATGTTTGCTTCTGCAAGTCTTATGAAATAAGGCAGTTAAAAAGTACATTTAAAAAATGTTCTTCCCATCTTATTTGAAGTAGATCTGCAGCTTTACAGTACAGTGTTGAAATCTGAAATTTTGCAATCTTTTGTGTATTGCTGAGAAAAATACATTCAGTTTAGCTGAGTAATGAGTCTCTGAAAAGCATGTGCTGCAATACCCATATTTTTGCTGCTGTATCTGTAAAGTGTGCAGCTCAGGAATGTTTCATTAGGAATATTTTTATGGCTATCATGGCTGTATAGGAGAAAATGTATGGAAGGAGCAATAAACTATCTCATGCTTTATGTACATAGCATACCCAACTAATGCTATCCTTTTTGAAGGTAAATCTTCAAGCTAAGTCTTATATAGCAAAAGCAAATATCTGTCTTGTTCAAAAAAAAGGAACAGTGACAACTTTTATATGTGCAACTTTAATTCAAAATGTACTCAACTAAGTCATTGCACAAACCATCCAATTAAAATGTCAGTGTCTTACAGAACAACATAGAGGGCAGCTTACCTGACGTAAAGACTGGACAGTTGCCCGGAGCTGCAGAATTGGAGAGGCAGCATTTTTAGAGACAACTTGTGACTGCACTGATTAAATTGCTAATAAGACATTAATTTTTATAATGTGTAAATACTTTCTCTCGTATTCTTCTAGAATTTTAAGAGACTGTATTTCATCATAGCTGAATATGGGGCATTTTAAAATTCTATAAAAATGCCTACCATTAAATATTATTTCTTGCAAATATCAGAGCAGTGGCAGCAGAACATACTTTACTCAATGCAACAAAAGAATTAGGGCTGTCTCTGATGATACAGATACCCACCAATATGCATCAGGGACTCCTTACAGCTAACCAGAAAAACACTAACAGTTTGCCAGAGATATTACCAAGACTTTTTGAGTAAGCTCAAGAAATTCATAGATCTCTTTGCAGAACAAAACTCCACAAAATTAATTTAAAGATACTCTCTGCAAATTATTTTAAAAGTGTTATCATTCAGGCTTAGATAACTGCAGATACGCAAGAGCTTGGGAAATAAGCTACACCACAGGGTGTGACAGTGCACAAGTTTGAGTGTGTTAGGTATGAAAAAAATGCAAATCTGAAAGGTACCTTGTGACATTGCCCAACACTGTGTGCACATACAGCCTTCTGGGCTGGTTCTTTCCCGATTCCCAGGTAAGCACTCTTGCAGTAGTTATCTTCAAGAGATAGTAAGGAGTGAATGGAACAGACCATAAGGCAACACGAAGGGACAACAAGAGCAGACAGACTTGCTGCACCTGGGCAATGTGAAACGCGAGATTTTCTCATTTGTCTCCAAAATGTGACAATAACTCTCTCTGCCTTGTACACTACGCTTCAGAATGAGCCTGACATAAGGGTGGGTTAAAAATCACCTATGCACAAGTTTCAGGCTAAAGAGAACTATCAGTAGTTTCCTTTTTACTACATTCTGCACTTGTTGCAATGGCACTGGGGTAAAAACACATGATCCCCCCCCCACCAGCTCCTTCATATGCCACCTCAACAGTGACCACTGCTTCAGCCTGCTCCACAGCAACATTCACCACCCTCCTTTCATATTTCCTCCTTAAATCCCCCACCTTGCTGTAGCAGCTCTAATAGCTCAAAAACTTACCAGTATACAAAGTCCAAGGTAAGGAAAAACTGCTCTCTGACTCACTTAAGGATAGTTTATGAAAAGACTGACATTTCATGCTTCCCCTGGTACTATGATTTCCCTTCAGGTGTCCTCACTATCTTACATGTAGATGTATCTATATGAACACAAAGCTAATCATACATGAAGTAAAAGAAAGCAATACCTTCAAAAGAATTTTTAAGGCTATAGATGGCTGTAACTCTATCAGGGCATTGTTAAGACATGATTATTCCAGTATCACCTAATGACTTAAATAAAAAAGTTAAAAACTGGTCACTAACTTTCGTACTTTTAAAAAACACTGAAGTAACTCATGAAAGCAAAATATGTTCAAATCACTAATATATGTTTGCAATTTTTCTGTTTTACTCAGATCACTTTAGATTTTTATACAAAATCTCTTGCTTTCTCTTTAATAAATTATTTGTGGTCAGGTTTTGGGGGGTCTTTTTAGTAGAAAAATATGTTTTTCTAGTCAGATCAGATAATGTATGTAAGCCTAATTCAGTGGAACTCAGTGTGTACATAAGACTTACTGAGTACGAGAAAAAAAAAGACTGTTCTTCAGAGAGGAGAGGATTCAGTAAGGACACTGAAAAATGTAAGCTAAAAGGAAAATTAGTCTGAATTATGTGGTACTACTGCCTTTATTGGTATCTTCATTTCTAATGGTATGTCTTTATGTCTCTATGTATACTTTAACATATACCCATAGTGATAAAAATGCTTGGCTATTAATGAAGTAATGAAGACAAGAAGGAGATACAAACCATAGTGATTAAAGAGCATAGTACAATGTCTTTCTACTTTGCCTGAAGGGGCAGCTGTGCTGGCAGAAGCTTTCACCCCTGGGGGATCAACTTTTGGCTGTCGTTTCTACCATGGTAAAGCAGGTTTATTTTTATGGGCAGAAATACACAGAAATCCTGCCAACTCAGGCTCCTCAGGAGATAGATAAATTTTATGGAGCTCCCAGCTGGCCTGAATACCGCAACAGCAGCACCTTTCCCTTACAGCTCACTTTTCATTTTTGCTCTCTGAACTAGTCAGCTTCTTTCAAGCCATCCTGAGTACATGTATTTGAGATAAATGCAACATTTTTAGCTACCATGGGTAAAAGATTCAGATCAATGAATGGGTTCACTGTAGCTCTAAAGCAGCTATTTTGTGCATGTGTGTATTTTTTTTTAAGACTAACACACTTTAGCACTAACACAGTGTCTCAAAAGCCAGTCCATGGCCCGCAGGTGCTCAAACAGCCCAAGAGTTATGCCTCAGCATTTTAAGATTGAAATTAAAGCCAGTGATTTGACAGTACCATGCATTCCGTCCACGGTGAGCATAGAGGGGTTTTTAGGTATCTCTATGACCTTTGCCAAAAACAGGGCAGGAAATAAGTCATTGAATTTCTGGACTGCCTGAAAATTAAAGGCCATCAGCTTGACAGATTATATCCATGCACCTTCCCTTCTTTCTCTACCTTCAAAACCTTGCATCTTCTCACTGCTGTCACCACCCTTCCTACCTCTGCTTCAAGAATCACTGCAACACCCTCCAAGTCAAGAAATTACCAATTTGCTGATGGGGAAAAAAAAAGAAAAAATGTTACATAGGCTCTTCTCTCTTTAGTACAAATTATAGTCTCTCATGATTCCTTTTTGCAGAAGAAAGTCGGCAGCCCATTTCTATCCTCAGCAGGGCCCAGATAAACAGTTCTACCAAATGAAGAAATAAACAGGGATTCCCTCTGGCAAGGTCAGAGAAGCAGATGAAAATGACCCTGGGAGCAAGAGTTCAAATAAATACAAAAGGCTCTGCCCTCAGTGGAGCTTGGTTAAATAAGCCAGGTCCAATCTTGTAGGAACATAAATACAAACTATTCTTTTCCCAATGGGGTAACAGAAACAAAAACACAAAGTTAATGAACCCAGCAGGGTTTGACCAAACAGTTCAAATTCTGCTTTGGAGCAGTGAGAATAGCTATGAAGCAAACAGTCTTAGTCACTTGGCACTGCAAAACAGAACTGTCTCTGCTTTGGTTGGATGAGTAAAAACTTCCTTGATTACAGGAGTCCTTCATTCCCTGTGGGGCTAAATTTGCTCTGTAAATTTACATCTGTTCAGTTCTGACAGTTCATGTCCTAAGCCAAAGAAATGGCAGTGAAATACCTTCTCGTTGTTACATTTGTTTTCTTACCCAGTCCAGACTCTACATCTCTTTATGCTTCTGTGCTTCCCCTCGTCCAGTCCCATGCTTTCTTTCACACTGCTCTTGTATGAAACACTTTTCAGGGTTTTTTTATCTACCAGTATCACAATTTGTTCTATGCACCTGGACATAGAAATGTTCCAAAGAACTCAAAAGGATCATATGGAAAATAAATCCATAGGTATGCATGGTACTCATGGCGGATTAATATGGCCTGTGTATACCATACTGCAACACTAGAACTTCTGAAACATGAAGCCAATATACCTGTATTTTTTCCAGTACTTTCTTAATTTCCTCACTTCATTTCCTAGTATGCGGCATGTTGCATATTTCTTACCATTTTTGCATCACCTTGTGTATTTGTATATTTACATACAATTATTCATACAATATTTTTTAAAAACTATCTCCTCACATCTATCCAGTTGCCATAAGGAGAAACAAGTTGATGCTTCTTTAAGACTACACCAGAATGCAAGATTCTCTGCTTATAAAACAACTATATTTGCTCTTCAAAATACTTATAAAATAGGCTGTTCAGCATACAGTTAGAACTTCTCATTCCCCCTTGTACAAATGTTATGTAGAAGAAAGGGTTGATTTAAAAGAGTATTTAATCTTCAGTTATTAAGAGATAACAACCTACTTATCTAGGATCCTGTAACACTGAAATTAAAGATACTAATTTAAGGGCCTAATTCAGGTTTCACAAGACTATTGTGTTGCATACAGAAACTGTTGCATTGGGATAAAACTGGTAAATGGGGGAAAAGAAAAAAAAATCTAGCCGCCTTATTAAGGTTAAAAACCTAAACTAAACCTTCAGTATCCTGTCAGAATCCTATTCTATTAGACTAGCAATTTATGCACAATAACTTAAAAGTAAGATTGGATAGGCCAACAATAGTTTTGCTAATTTTTTAAAAATAGCTGCAAGAAAAAAAAAATATAATTACCTCATATTTAGAATACATTTCCAGTGAGAAGAAGATGTTTTAAGTCTTCATTATTTTAGCTATATAATATTTCAGCAATGCTAAAGCATATCCAGAAGTGCAAGCTGACTACCTAGTTGAGCAAGAACATCTTGTTTCATTGACACCTTTCCATGCTATCAAATTCAGAAAAAGAATCTGATTTTGCCATGGAAAGGACATGCTTTTTGTATCCTATTACATTACGAACACCCTATGACTGTATTTTCCAGGTCGCTTAAAACAATCTGCTTTAGTATTAAGCAACATGATGGAAGCCACTATTACTTCTTTAATCATAAAAAGAATTCTGAGCTGGAAACCATCAACTGGATCAACACTCCCTTATGCATGTTGGTGAGAGTGGACACAGCCATGTATAGACATGATGTATTTGCATCTTATATGCCAGAGTTCCTTTTCCACAGCACATGTGCATGTGCTGAGCATCTAAGCAGGTACACACAGGGGGATGCATTAGCAGACAGAGCTCTGCCGTGGGGCTTAGTGGTGCTGAACAAGCTGTCAGTCAGAGGACACCCCCTTTTCACCCACCCATTGCTAAAGCACCTGAACAAACCCATAGTGCAGAGTTCCAGGTTGGCTCCCATTGAGGTCACAGGTCATTACTACTCAAGATGATGGTTCTAGCCTTTATTTACTTTTACAGTGTTAAGTGCAATGGTTTTGGTAGTGTTTTACAGTATTTGTGAAGTACTTCTGGAAGTCAAGATATTCCCAGGCTAAACAATGACTATAAAACTCAACACTTGCCTTTTATTTTCAAGGTTGAAATATTGATATTTGAGAATTGTATTGCTCAATTGTTTTTTTAAGTTTTTCTCATGTCATATTTCATATTCATTTATTTATTAGACTCTTGTTTGACAGATACACTGGTGTAAATAACAGCACAGCCAAGAATATACACTCATTTGGTGCTCAGACAATACAACTATACATAGACAACAAAAACATTGCTATGAACTACAATTACCACAGAGAAATAATAGAAGTAAAGGTCAGCATTCTCTCTTGTAGTTTCTCAAAAATAAAAAATAAAAATTAAAAAATCTGAAGACAACCAAAACCCAGTCTCATTAAAAATATGACATATTATTCCACTTCTGCTAGGCTGAAGATATTTGCCTCTGTGAATGTCCTCAAAATAATATTTCCTCAGCTTAATGTCTCTATCCCTTCTACTCTGTTTTAACCCTCTACATTTGTAACTTTCCTAAGGCTGTATTTTTTTCTTTACCCTACTGAAAGGGAAGATTGAAAAACAGAATGATAAAGAATGTATATATTTGTAACTGAAGTTAAAAATATCATTAAAAATACATAAACACTGTTTAGCACAGGTGTGCATCATCTATGCCATATAAAATCTGTCCTACAAGTGAGCATGCCTCTGACACTTCCCAGTTTTAGTGTGGAAAACCCAGTAGGAGTTTCCTGCCATGCTGGTAGGATGAGAAGAGCAGATTGCTAACTTGGTACTTAGAGGTTTTTTATTCAAATAAATGGGGAGAAAGGAAAAGCTTTCTCTGAAACAAAAATGGGAAGGGAAGAGTAAGGAAGATAGACACATGAAAACATTTGTTTGGAAACACAGAAAACATTATAAGAAAAAAAAATTCCAATTAAATTAATCAGATAAATCAAAGAAAGTCATCCGGGCAACAAACCGAGTCTTGAGAAACAGTCGAAGGAGTCCCGGCAGCAATTACTGGGGATAAACCAAGAGTAACCCCTTTTAACCCAGTGTAACTATACAAGAGATGAGGAGCTTCAGCACATGCTCTAGTGAGTGATACAAATGTTTTATTTGAGGGGGTCATTTGCAGTTGGATGCAGTGATCTTAGAGGTCTTTTCCAACTGTGATGATTCTGAGAGGAAGGGAGATCAAGTTCAGACTTGGAGTCACAGAAATAGAGGAAATGTCAGCCAAGCAACACTGACATATTCTTTGACTGAGAGATGATACCACAAGGTTTTTAGGTCTCAGTTTTAAATGCCTTTCCTGCATTTCTATGCCTCATATGAGTTTGTACACACTGGTTTTCCTTATAAACCTGTTTCACTGTTATAATATAGCTAAAACTGAGAAAGAACATGAACAGCTTTCATAGTGCTCTGGTGTTGTTATGTATGAAAGAGGAAATAAGCTAAATTGAAATAAAGCACCCTCCTACACAGCATAACTACCTCAAAACATTTTTTTTGTATATAACTACATCAGAAAAACATGAGAACAAAGACTACCCTATGCCTCTGGCCAACATAATTATATCTGCAGAAGAACACGAAAACAGGACCTCCTTTTTACTTATTCTTCACAAATACAACACATTCTTCATGCTTTGTAAATACAGGCTATTATGGCATATTGTTTTCTACCTATATTCATTAAATATACAACCCAGAGGTCTCAAAATTCAAAAGCTTTTTTCATTCCATGCTAAAAGCTGGTGTTGTGTCTTCTAATCATGGGCTATTGAGTCCCCTGAGTCACATTCTGTAGTGCTGGTGAGAAGAAGGGAAAGAGGCTGCCTAATGGAAGACAGGGTGCTAAGACCCCTGTGTGACACAATGAGCAGAGTACTCACAAATACCTCAGGGTATAAAGGAAGCCCTTGGTTTAACACTATATACAAATTATAATAAAGATATACATCTTTAAAAGGGTTTGGTAATGGGATGTTAGGCCTTTTGCCTTCTTCAGCTTCCTGGACCAATTTCCCTCCACAGTCTATTCTGTTCTCTCCACCTGCTCCCAGCTGCAACCCCCTTTCTCAGCCAGCTTGTGTCCAACATTTTTTTCTGCCTCTGGAATCAGTCTTCAGTTCCAGTTTGCAGTTGGTAGCTCACCAGTTTCCATTTCTAAGATCACCAGGAGGCACTGTTGAGAACACAGGGCCCAGAACCCAGTTTCAGAACCAAATCCATCTCTGGCATAGCACACAAAAGAAGTTAAATTCCAGAAAAGATTTTTTCTTTGGAAAGCATACCCATCAAAGGCAGAATTGTCAAGAAATTTAGTACATAAAATTGCAATTGTTAAGGAATCAGACACCTAGATTCCCTTGAGGAGCTTACTGGCATCATCAAGTTACTCTTACCCATTTCTTTTTTAAACCTATCCAGCAGGCCATATTAAGAATGCGAACTATAGGAGTTCAATATAGTAATCACAACTCCTATTGCATTTTAATTCAATATCATGGTAAAGTGTTGAGACATCCTACACTGGAAGTTTTCCAATTTTCATCTCACTATAAGGTCAGCAGAGAAAAGCAACTATGTCTCTCAGGAGCCACATTTTATAGTTGGTAGTTTAAACAAAGTCCTGCGTCACATCAAAAACTCCAACCTTCACTAACAAATATTTATATCATTATCTCAGAGATCTAAAAAAGGCAAAAAGAAAAAAATGCCACAAAGACCCAGATCTTTAATGTTGAAAAACACTCTAATAAAACTTAGTTCAAAAGCATACACTGAAAGTGACCACATATCTCTATCTGCAATATTACTCAAATACACTGCAGTAGGAACTGAGTTTGCTTTAAAATAATCAAATACACGTTTTGCATGTATGCTTTTAAAATTTTTGTCAGCATAGAAATAGTAAGTTCTTTTTTTGTTTACTCCATGTTTTTAGAACTGTAAAATACACATTTGTTCTCAGTATTTTCTGAGTTCAGAAAGCTATCATTGAGAAGTACAAGTCTGAAGCTCACACTATGAGTTTGATACATGAGACAAATTGAGATTTCATCTTTTTTTTCATCTCTCTTTTTGCTTGTACCATAGACTTCAAGAGTGTTGAAGTGATGAGCAGCAAGCATGAATGCTAAAAATCTGAATTCCTCTCTTTCTATAAAATGAAACTATTTCTATCTTTTGGGATGATGTAACATTGTTTTGTGAGTGATTTTACTAATTTCTGTTGCACAAAAAAGGCGCAAAAAGCACCGTACATCATTTAATTGACTTCACCACCACTGCAGAGACAGCAAATGGCTCACTTCTTTGAGGTCAAACATATTTTGAGCACCATTATGACTCCTTGTCTTTTGCACTGTCTCTAAGTGCCAAACTTGGGAGCAGTCCCCACAGTTTGCTATCACTGGTGCAGTATGATGGGAAGGGCACTTCAGAACAGGCATACCTGAAGCTGCAAGAGTCTGCCAGCAGGTGTGAGAAAATGAGCTATTCTAAAGGACCATAACTTTTAAAAATAAATAAAGATAAGAAAAGCCATGAAATACAAGAGCTGTTCTGATCTGTTTTCTCTGTAGTTTGCTTTCTGGATGTTCCCACAGCATCTTGATCATCACATACAGCTGAGTCCTAAGTCCATCTTAAAGAGGGAATAAAATGAAATAACTACCAAGCTTGGTGTCAAAACAACTGGAAAGTATTCTTTTGTGGGACACAAATGTTCAGACTGGAAGAAAGTAAATATTTTTTTAAACAGTACTGAACATTTGGGCAGCTCCAGTCAATGGAGTTTTATGTTTCGAGTATTATCAAATCAGATGTTGTCACTATCTTTCACACTACCCATATGAAAAAAATGCAAAATCCACCTATTCCAAAATATTACAACTTCTACAATGTTTGGGCTTTCTGCAATTTTTCAATAGCTGACTTAAAAGTAAAAATTTCTTAAAATCTAGTTATTAGCTAATTCTATACAATTTACACTATTATTCAGAGCATAGATTTATTGTTGTGTGGAAATTAAATACACTCAATACTTCATATACAATAACCATAGCACCAAATTAAAAGAAAATGCATCAACAGCTAAATTTAAAAAAAATAATAAAAATCAGACTTTAGCTTGTTTTCTAGTGCATCCTGATTTTGTGAATTAATATTAATTCAATTTAATATTTTAAATCTTACAACCACAAAAGAAAGGAGTATATCTTGCTAAGACTCCATTGTTTTCCAATAATTTTCCTCCATCATTGTTCAGAACTTTTTAATTGCTCTAGTTATGTTAATATCCTTTTGGAAATGCTTATTCCATTTTTATCAGCAATTGCTTTTAATGCACACCTCTGATTAGATATTACTGCAAGTGTCATGAGACATGAAAATACCGTGTCCTGGAAAAAAAAAAAAAATAGTTGCATGTAACTGGGAGCTTGACCTTGAGATAGCAAATAAAGGAACTACTTAAAAACACTGCATAAACTAAATTTAATAATGTACTCAGCAGAAAAACAAGCTGATGCTGATGAATCACCCTTCCAGACACAAATGTTATAAATTAAAAATCTTGAGATTGCAAGGAAAAAAAAGCAAACTGAGACCTCTTTCTAGTTCATTAGACAAAATGACCTGGTTAGCTAGGTTTTTGATCTTCAATAAAAGCTTAACATTATTTTCATTGTTTGATTATAAGACTAAGAGCTATAAGGAATATCATGAATATGTGACAGACAGTAAACCCAAAGAGTGCTCCCCAGTCTGTTTATCCAACAGCCACTATTTCTCAAGTCAGGGAAAATTATCTCCTTACTCTTATAAGCCAGATACTTTCGTCTGAATACTGCAAACTTTTATTCAAGTGTTCCAAGATTCACAATAAAATTAGGAAAGTTGGCACAACAGCTCACAAATACATGCAAGTCAAGGAATGTGGGTTTGGACTTCAGACGCATATGTGAGAAGCAGTCTGCTTCTCACTTTCATTTGACACATAAACAGTAGCCAATGAGGTCCTATTTTCCTTGCTAACCTCCTCTTCTTCATTTGCTATGCAAATGTTAGGCCATATACATTACATGAACAGGCACAGAAACTGGTAACACTCTATCCATGATTCATCTCTATGACCTAACAAATATGAAAAGATAATTACATTTTAACAATCATACTGACCTTGAAATATAAAATTCACTTAACATCACAGATTATTAGCATATCTCAAGAACATTCTTCTTCTCTTGATCCTCACAAAAGAAATGGACAGCTTTAACTCTGGCAAATGGTGTGAGGGATAGAACTGAGAATTGCATTCAGACACCACATTTGCTAAAGCAATCCTCTCCTTAAGAAAAGTGCAGCTCTTCAAAACCATCCAGTGATGTTGCAATGGGAAAAAAATCAGGTGAGTTGTAGTCTTTTTTCTTGACCTGGAAGAGGTCCAATAATAACCAGAGTTACTGGAAGCAAAACCACCTCATCATAAAAAAAGGACAAGATGATCCACCTAAGAAACCAAGGATACAAAATAAGACTTTTCTAAAAGGGGAAAAAAACAAAAACAAAAACAATGGGTCCATGCCATAACTATATTTATATTTATAAAAGAAATATACAAGAACTATGACATAGTCCAAGAAAGAAGAGCAATGAAAGATTAATATTTTAAAAAACATCAGCTTGTGATTCAAGAACTGTTTGCTTTTTTTACCCATAACTTGCCTGTCAGCATCACCTTTAAGGCTGCTCAAAGGATTTTCTGCCTACATAAAATTCAGATTCTAGAATGAAGATATTGCCACAGCAAGAACTAAGCGCATTTAAATACAACATATATTCCAGAGAAGGGATAGATGGAATTAGGTTAAAGTGCTGGAAGAAGGCTTTTGGGGTTTTTTTGGTTGTTTGTTGTTTGGGTTTTTTGTACATACTATTAATGATGATCATACTATTAATGATCATTTACACTGAAAACTGCTGAAACAGAATTCCATCTCTCTCCACTGCAGCCATAGAGGCACAATGTCAAACTACACTCTGTTTCGCTGATATTTCCCTTTGTACTATTTCAAAGTCTCCCTCATGAAATGTAAAATACCCACTCAGATAATATGCATCATTTGTATCACTATATAATCCAAAGAGCTTCCCTATCTATAAAATGTGTGACTTTATTTTTCTGCCATCCACGAAGACCTTCCATGAAGACCACAGTTGATATTTAGGCTATAAATAAGTCTGATTTCACAAACCAGAAATGCTGCCATAAAAAAATCCATAGGCTCAAGCCACCTCAAGCCCATTCAAAATAATTCACTGGTCTGCTCTGCGGCCATTTACATTGTAAACACTGTCTTGCAAACTAAGTTAGCTGGGCCCTTACAGATACAGAGTTACTGTTCTGTAATAAATTGTACAAATAATGGAAACACCTGGAGTATAATTCCTTCTATGAATTTATTCCACCACTTGGAAGGAGTAAATATTCAGCACTCGTTCTCAAGTATGATATTCACAGTTGGCAGACAATAACAGGAGAGAGGAGAGAGCTGTCTTTAAAATAAGAAGGGAATCACTTATACATTATCCCCAGATTTAATACTTGTACTGAAAAGCATTTACCACTTATATTGAACTATTTGTCAGTTTTCTGCTTCCTTTAAATAATCCCTCTGTCTTGAAGACTAACTTTCATATCATGATTCATCTAGACAGAACTGAAGCAATATTTTGTTGGCTTGATTGGTGTGCTGCTAAGTTTATGGCCCCATTCCTGCAATGGAAGCTGCAAGCACCTATTTCATGACTATTTTATAAGTAACTTGAGAGCCACAGATGGATGTCACTATGGAAACACAAGTGATTATTATAGAGACCAATGAAACAAGAATGGACGCCTCCATGAGGTGGCAGCTTCCTTTGGTTTCTTTCTTCTTCCCAAAAAAGCTTTCAATGATAATTTCAGTAAGATTCCCTTACTGAAAGCTCAGGGTGGCATCTGAAAAAGCAGCTCGCTCTTATTCTGTTTTGCTTTTTTTCCTATCCACCTGACTAGAAAAGCAGTGTAAGTCCAGCATGCCTGCAGGGCTGAGAGGTAATGTGCCCTCCCCGAAGTTCCAGGGAACACTGGTCTCTGAAACGTCAACTGGGCAACTTCTCAGTTTTGGTGCAGTGAGATTGATGCAGTGCCTTCTAGGGGCCACTCCAACAACCATAAACCCAGAACAGAAAGTGGGCAAACAGAACTTTTCTCTCTGGACAATTGGTCCTCAATGGGGAGAAAATTAGCACCATTTCCTTCAAGGACCTTGATTCCACAGTGTACTAACAGAGGTCAAGTAAAGAGAATGATGTAGAAGGAGCGTTTTCCCATCTCTAGTACCAGTTACAGCAGGAGCTGAGTACACAACCACTAACTAAACCCAGCAATGTTTAGAGATCATAATGCCAGCGTTGCCGAGCTCAGAGCAGAACAACCTAGTGCTGCAGGTGACATGGTGCAGCTCAGGGTCCCTCCAGACCCACCTGCCTCAAGGTCATTCTGACCACAGAGCTACGACATTACCGCCTCTTGCAGGCCCGTTCCTGATGACGGCAAGGGCGGCAGCGAGCTTTTTGCTCTGCTGCTGTGGCCGCCGCGGCTTCCCCGCCCACATTTCCCTCTGGAGCTGCCCCCGGGGCGGGGGCGGGCGGTGCCGCAGCGACCGGGGATGAGGCGGGGGGTGGCCCCGGCTCGCCGCCCCGCAGGGATGCGTGCAGGGGCGCGGNCGCGGGAGGGCGGGGGCTGCGGAGGAGACGCCTCCCGGGCTGCCCAACCCGGCTCCTCGGGGCTGGCGGGGGCGCGGCGCCCGGCGCCCGGCACGGAGAGACTGAGCCAGCGCCAGGGCGGGAGGTGGGACGCTCCGCGACGGTCTCCGGAGGCGGACCTCAGCGGGGGCATAGGCGGCTGCTGGAGCAACCTGGAGCGGCGCTGCCTGGGAGGGCGACAGGGATGGTCGGGGTACGCTGCCCGGGGACGAGAGGGCAAGGGAGCGCTCCACCGGCCGCGTGTCGCGATCTTCACCTCACTCCTGGCAGCGCAAGACGTGTCCATCCCCCCGACCCCTGACCTCACCCCGTTCTCCTCTTCTTCGGGGTTGAGGGTGCCGAATATTTCGCTTCTTGCACTCGCTGTGCCGACGAAAGCTGACAAAAAGGCTCATCAGTTTGCTCGGGCTTGGAGAAAAAAACAACCAAGGAAAACATGCGGGGTTTTGTGCTAAACGCTTGAACTTCGTCTTCTGAAGCATGAACTGAAATTTGGCCAGTCAGCAATGAGTTTTCGATCAAAATCTCGGTCACCTCTCTCTTTGCTCTCTTTATCAATCCCTTAAAAAAAACCAAAAAATCCCCCCACACACAAAACCCCAAAATAAACTATTTTGTATGCATCATTAACATATGTATGAAAGCGGCCACTAAATTCTCAAAAAAATCTGTCCTTAAGGCTCAAATCCAGTGGGGAAAGAGATAGAACACAATCATATAATTGCATAATTAAAGCTGTTACCATAATGCCTGTTCTCATGGGTAAAGGTTGCGTGTTTTGTGATATGCTTAAAGTAGCGTGAGGAAGCTGGAGTAATTACAGTTGTTGACTTTATGTTGCAAAATATGTACAAAAGTAAATGTGGTTAAAATGTGATTTTTTTTTTATTTTTTTTATTTTTTTAACTTCATTGCATGTAGTTTGTTTAGTACTTTATGTACTTTTCTTGTACTTTGGACAACACAGCAGGACATAAGCAAACCAGGAGATTCCTGGACTACATTGATACTAACTTCCTTCTCCGAGTGATAGAAGAGCCAATGAGGAGAGTTGCAATGCTGGATTTTGTTCTCACCAGCCAGGAGCAGCTGGTGGGGAATGTGAAGATCGAGGACAGTGACCATGAGATGGGTGGAGTTCAAGATCCTTAGGGCAGTGAGGAGGGCACACAGCAAGCTCAATGCCCCTAATTAAAGTAGATCAGACTTTGACCTCTTCAGGGATCTGCTTGGCAGAGTACCTCGGAATAAATCCCTGGAGGGAAAAGGAGCCCAAAGAAAGCTACTTAATATTCAAGGAGCACCTCATCCAGACTCAGGAGTGCTGCATCCCAAAAAGGGGGAAGTGAAGCAAAAGTGCCAGGAGGCCTGCATGAATGAGCAAGGAGCTCCTGGACAAACTCAAACACAAAAAAGGAAGCCTACAGAGTGTGAAATTAAGGACAGGCAACCTGGGAGGAATACCAAGAAATTGTCTGAGCAGCCAAGGATCAGGTTAGGAATGCTAAAGCCCTGTTAGAATTAAATCTTGCCGCGGAAAGTAAGGGCATCAAGAAAAGCTTCTATAGATATGTCAGTCATAAAAGGAAGACAAGGGAAATGTGAGCCCTGCCCAGAAGTAAACTGGAGACCTGGTTACCTAGAGAAGAGTGAGGTACTCAATGACTTTTTTGCCTCAGTCTTCACCAGCAAGTGCTGAAGTCATACTGCCCAAGTCACAGAAGACAAAGGCAGGGACTTGGAGAAGGAAGAATCATTCCTCTTAGGGGTAGGTGCTATGAATGTGCACCTGCAGCCCAGAAAGATAATCATATCCCAGGCTTCATCAAAAGAAGTGTGGCCAGCAGGTCAACGGAGGCATTTCCCCCCCTCTAGTCTGCTGTCATGATATTCTCCTTGGATTACTGTGTCCAATTCTGGAGCCCACCAAACAGGAAGGACATGGAGCACTTGGAGAAAGTCCAGAAGAGGGACTTGAAGATGATCAGAGGTCTGGAGTACCTCTCCTACGAGGACAAGCTTAGAGAATTGCGGTCTTTCAGCATGGAGAAGAGAAGGCTCTGGGGAGACCTCAGTAGAAGCCTTCCAGTACCTGAAGGGGGCCTACAGGAAATCTGGGGAGGGACTTTTTACAAGGGCATGTAGGGGTAATAATGAGGGATAATGGTTTAAAGCTGAAAGAAGATAGATTTAGGTTAGACATTATGAAGAAATTCTTTAGTTTGAGGATGGTGAGACACTGGAAGAGATTGCATAGGGAGGTTGTGGATGCCTTATCCCTGGAAGTGTTCAAGGCCATACCTAGTACACATCAAAGAATCTGTCCACAGAGGGCTATCATAAAGAGCAAATTCATAGAAATCATGTTGCTTTGTCTCTGCTTCTTTTCAATCTCTTTGCTTTTATATGAGAAGTGTTAGGAATTATTCTGATTTAAACTACGCTCATCAAAGCAGAACACACAGACCTAGAAATCTCAGTAATGTAACATTTTATCATTCCTTGTTTATTTAGGACATTATTGTTGTCATTTATGCATCATTGCTTCCACTGCAAGTTCTTCAGGTTCAGGAGAGAATACTTTGTCATGTGTTTGTAAAGCAGGCAGGCTGCTACAGTCTCTGGGCAGATACTGGGACTGTAGTCATAAGGAGCAGTGAGTAGTTCACTGTTAGAAACAGCAAATGCTTTTGTTCCTCAAACAGATGGAGCACTTGCATTAATTTAGGTAGTGGTGTCAGTCATCTCTTGTGCAAATGTGTGAAAGGAACCCGTGCCCAGCATCTCCATGGTCACCGTGTCTGTCTTGGCAGAAGCCTGCACTACAGCCTTCAGAAGACCAGCAAGCACACAAGAGGAACCCACTAAACCAAGAAGAGGGAAAAGCATAAACTAAGAAGCAACCCAGGACTACAAGCAAAGGAGACTTGAGTACAGATGCTCCCGGTGAACTCACTGTTTCTTCCAGGCAGGTGCACAATTACAGGATTATAAATGTGTAAATTAGGATGAAAAATTAGGCAAGATCTTTTTTTTGAGAAGATTCTAGTGCTGAAATCAAAGTTGTATACTTGGCATGACAGTGGTGTTAAGCTCTCTTCCATATTCAAATGTTTTGTGTGCCCTGAAGAAAATTACAGGCCTTATAAGACCTCAGACAGTTCCTGTCAAATGCAGAAAATGGCTACATTGCCTTTATAGTGATATATTGAAATTCACATAGTTTTACAGAATATTAAGAAAGGGATTTACAAAGGGAGATTAAAAATAAATATATGAAGATATAAATGGTGCCTGTTTTTCATTGCATGGTTCTGTTTCCTTCACTGATGTGCATTAACTGGAATAAATGTATACTTACATAGATATAAATATTGATTTTTAAAATGAATGTATACAATATATATTACAAACAACAAATTTTCCACAGTGATATATGTGATAAGGTGTATCATACATGCAGTATTACTGCACTACATGGTACATACTGCAGGCTATGTATAGTACAGCACTGCGTAGAGTACAAATGGATGTACTCTATATTTATATATATTAAATTTGTATTTATATTACTACCGCATATATTGACATATCTGTATAACAGTAGCAGATTATACTAACTTATACGTGTATATTTTCTGTATATAAATATGTGCCTCATGCAGATTCTTTCTATATCTCTTTTTAGAACACCCTGTCTAGGAAATGTGTGTGCATCTTACTTGACTTACCGTTGCTGGGTGCTTCATCACATTTTGTGCTTTGTAGTCAGAGCCAGAGGCTGAAGCTAAACTAGATGCAGTTATAACTGTATGACACTGGCCTACAGTCTGCACAAGTTTAGATACAGCTTAGTGTCTGCATCCTTCTTAAAGTCACAGAAATAACCACAAGCTCTCAGACTATGAGCTGATGCATGGGCTTACCTCAGTGGTCCTCATGTTGCAATAGCATCAGGTTTTTAAAGTGAATGCACTCCTCTGTGAGTGGAGAACAAAGGATCACAAGTGATTTAGTTCCCTACTGCAGATTTGAAAAGAGACAGTCATCATGTTTCATCCTTTCAGTCTCAGAGCACCTTCAGTGTAGGAAGCCCATTATTCAGAGTAAAAATGTTCAAATTCATGTTCTAAGGGTAAAATTAAAAATGTATTAGTGATAGCAATTAATAATTTATATGTGAATTTCAAGAAGCTAGCGAATGTTCGAAGCTGCATGTGCATTGATGTATGTCTGTGTGGGAGGGTGGCATTCTGTCTTTTTCAGTGGTCTACTTGTAAAGAAGTGAAATAAACTTATCTATCTAATGTGTGTGTGAAAAGAAGTCGCACTTCTCATTATTTATTCTGAGTATATTCCGTAGTGAGATACACTTCTGGGAGAATGTATGTTGTACACTGTCCTGTTTTGGTTGATATCTGCTTGAGATCTTTTTAGAGACATTAATGGAAAAAGTTAAGTACTATTTTCACCAGAGAAAAAGAAAATGCTACAAATGTTGAATACCTGATGTTCTTTTCTGGGAGTCTTTCCACTAGTTGTTTGCGTAAGTTTCTTAGTGGAATAATCCATTTCCCTCAGATGCCACTTTTCATGCAGTTTCATTTGAACACAAAATTGTACAGATCCTCTTCTAAGCTTGGATTCCTTTGCCACATCACAGATTATGTCTTCTAATCACAAATTCTGGATCTTGTGTGATATTCTGGCCTGCATAACAGTACATTCTGATTATGCTGTTTGCTTTCTTTTTTGGACTGATTTCTGTTCCATAACTATGCAACTCAGATTTCTCTCATATCCATGTGCAGGCTGGTGTGGTGCACAGGCTCGTCATCTCCAGCAAGTGCACACAGTGTTAGCATTAGAACTGTATTGGCAAATCACCTAGGTCATCTTCTATAAGCTCAGTATCAGCAGATGATCATTTTTGTCCTGTGTCTCACTCTATCCTCACTCATAAAAGCTGTTGCTGTCACTATCATAAAACTTTAATCCTAGTTTTATTAGTGAAAGAGATATGTATGCTTCAGTTTCCATGATAACATTTATATAAATGTGATTAGACTGTAGAATTCTAGTGATAAAATATATCCAAAGCATGTCTTTCTATTGAGGTCAGTTTTCTCTACAAGCATCAACCATGTCTATTCCTGGCCCAATAAAATTCTTTTACAGCTCCAGGGAACCTGAACACAGCACACTGTAGCTACAGCAGTAGACTTAACTGTCAAAGATCTCCATCAGACATCACAGAGAATCTGAGGCATCTGGCAGTTTTCAGCTGAAGCAGGTAGTCAGTAAAAGTGTAGAAGATAAATAGATAATAGAAAAACAATCTGGAAACCTGGGAGAGATAATAAACCTCTCTTTTAGAGGGAAGGTAACAGCTCAGGTAGTCAGTGATGAACTCAACTCCCAGATCAGTGCTGTGTTTCATGTTGCTGTAAATACAGTAGTAGTTCATGCCTGGTAGTCCTGAAGTAGTATTCAAGTTGTTGGAAATGCAGTTTGACATACTCAGTTATAGAACCACTACTGGAATAACATGAAGGATCATACTGCTGAAAGACAGCTGACCAACATCCCAGGGACACCATGACCCTCTATTAAATTACAACTGTCAGAATAGAAAACTAGTTACATCCCCTTCTTATCCTGCATCCCACTGTGTCTGTGCTTCTAGTTCAACCACTACACAGTATTCCTGCCATGCTGGCTGTGGTCCACTGTGGGGCACATGATTTCTTTTTTCTGCAATTTCTACTTGTCTTAAAATTAACTGAGCCATTTACTTTTCCTCACCATGATCACAGCGCGGGAAAGGCCCATGTCTATGAGGAAAGGTATGTGTTGTTCTTAACATCTGTACATCTTAACACAGTCCTACAAAACTCCTGTGTTTTCAACTCACACTTAAAATTCTCAAATTCCTGTCTATGGAAAGTGTGAAATCTTGCATGAAACTGATATCCGTTGATACCTCTTCTTGCTGGGCTCTGAGATGTTGTAGGACTATACTGGTGGCAGGGAGATAGCGTCAAGAGATATTATTGTGAGAGTGGGCAGAAAAATGAAGGCTGTAAATGGTATCTTTCCACCCAAGAAGTGCTAGAGCCACTCCAGTGACATCTGTCTTTATTTTATTAACCTACTCAGGTGAACCATATAAAGTAGCTGATGTGCATGAAATATGAATTCTTGTGAAGATGAACAACAACAACAATAACAACAACAAAAAAGGACCAAAAAAATTACTTCTGCACAATTTTCTTTTAAAATGCTTTTTAAAAAGTCTATCTATACCAAAGGAGTTACAAGTCTTAAGTTTAAGTATTAAGAAAATTTACATGTGTCTACATTACCGTTTGTGTAAGTAATTTGTGTCCTTTGAACAGTCCATTCTGTCATTCTTAAAAAGGAAATAATATACATGTTGTTGGGCCTTTTAATGTGTTGCTTTAATACTTGTTTTACTATGCCACTGGACATGAATTAATTGTGTGCCTCTGCAAGCCTCTAACTGATTACTGAGGATGACTTTATATATGTCAACCTATGACTGCTAAAACAAGAAAAGACAAAAATTTCAAAGCTGATGTACACTGGAAGTTTAAAATTAACTTATGCTCTTTTGAGGCCTGATTCATCTTTCCATTTTGCCTGTATAACCCTAGTGATAGACTCTGGGAAAGAGTTTTTACATAATTTTCTCATTTCAGATTATATACAACAGCAAATCACTACCACTGTTATAGGATGTGCCTAACTTCATTAGATTACATAACTTTTTAACATAGCGGGATAATTTTTCCTTTGACTTATATATTTAAATTTGTTTTTAAAAGAATATGAAAGAGAAATAGAAAAAAAAAAAAAAAAAAAAAAAAGGAGATAAAATTCTAGGACAGGCCTATTTATTACACAAGATTCTGTATGTCAGTAATTATCACCTAACAGAATATAGAAAACTTGATGTCTTAAACAGTGCAAATAATACATTGGGAGTAAATGGAGAAAGAAGTAAGGATGTATCTCTCCAAGGGAAGCATTCTTACCATTAAGACAGAAAAAGATATTTTTTTACTTTTTCTTTTTTTTTTTCTCTCCCATGAATCCTTTGAATGTTTTGGTGATTTTTACACTGTGATCCAGATTCAACAGGAAAAGTGGAGAATGAATAGTTCATCTCGGTCTCAGCATACATAACTCTCAGATTCAGGTACTCCCATAGGAGGTGTAAACATAAGGAACTCTTATCATCTTTTCCTGATGAACTTCTCTAATTATGCATTTAAAAAAAAAAAAAAAAAAAAAAAAAAAGGCATCTTTCATTAGCTATCTGTGCTCAGAAGTTAATTCAGGTACCTTCACATGACGGTGTCTGCTGTTCTGTGTAGATACATGAGTTAGATAACTTTTTGGACAAATATCATGGTTGAACATTGCCAAAGATACTTGCTGCACTGCCAGTGGAAAGAGAAAGGCTCTCTCCTTAAGGTTTTTCAGTGTCCTTGTGGAGGCACTTAATCCACTGACTGTATGAGAGGTGGGACCTCTCATGTGAATGTCTGAGAGAACTGTATGAGAGAGGGATACCTAAGGTACTAAACCTGAATCATCCTGCCAGGCAGATGTTACAACTCTGGCAGATATAATAGTCTAAATACTATGCTATGCTATGCTATAGTTAAGAATTGATTGGTTTGCAGAAGCCTTGAGTATCAATGATCATCAATTGGATTGCATTTTTCACTCAAGGTGATATGAAAACGTAACTCCTGAACTGCTCTTCAGAATATTATAAACATCATAAACACTGCGAGCATATTGAATGCACAATTAATCTTCATTACTCTCAGTTGCTGTCCATTGTGTTGAAAGTATTGGACTATATAAACAAAATCATACGTTAAGAGCTTTTAGTTCTTGCCTTTATGTATTCTTATTAAAATCACAGTTTACTTTGCAACTCTCCTCTGAGATACTCATATTTTCCCAAAGTAGGTAAAAACTGAGGGCAGGCCTCAGACTGCTATTCCAAACCCTTTTCCCAGCAGATCTGTGACATGGCTGCCATGTGTTTGAAAGTGTTTTTTCAGATGTACTCTTATTTCCTTTTGGTGACTCATTTATTCTGTAACAATTGGGCCAGTCAGAAGCTTCTGCTGATGCCCTGTGCTCACACTATTCTGTTTTGGTTATTCTACAAAAGCAGTAATGAAATTTTATTTCTTCATGTTTCCATTTTATTGTCAGTCATTGTCTCATTGCCAGTAATGTCTTTGGATCTACATGTATGGTATCTGGTATTGAAATATCCACTTCTTATCAAATGACTTGAATTCTGCAGCAGTTTATTATGGTCTAGGGTGAGACTTCAATGGAGATTAAGATGCCTCAGGCATCATAAGAATCTATATGAAAGTGCTTGAGTGTAAGTTATATATTCAAATCTGTTTTAGGCAGCAGAGCTAATGCAGTCTGTGGAGCCTACCTAGTGCCTTGTCAGCTTACCAACTGGTATGCATACATTTCAGAGTGAGCTCTATTGTTCTGCAAGTTCCAGCTGTACACAGAGAAAAAAAATGGTATCTTGTAAAATGTACTGTCATCTTCTGTGTCTTGCTGTTCTATAAAGGATTCAGCTCCCAGAAACTGAAAAAATATTCTAGTGTAATTATTAAGTCTCTGACAAAAATAGTCACAATCACTTTCTTGAGTTTCTTCCAAACATAAGCTAGGATTCCATGAATTTGACAAGTCTTCTCTTGTCATTTGCTGTGACTTGTGCACATCATACACTTCTATAATATAAATTGGTAACATGCATTTGGCCAAGTAAAAGCAGTTTTGGGTAATCTGCGTTCCTTTATCCTGAAAATGTGTATCAATGTAATGCTGTGAGTTTTTGAACCTCTTGATCTTATTCAATGCATTTAAAATATTAACAAGATTATTAGAGTCAGTAGCCTGTAACAGGTTATGCTGGTTACTCTGAATTAGCTGTCTGAATGTCTTACTTACCTGTTCCGTAGGAATCAAATACATTCCTTTAAAACCAGGTTTTGTTTCCTTTTGTAATGATTATATATATATCAGTGGAGAGGAAGTAATTTGTTCCTTAGCCTTTCATTTTACTTGTCATAGCACCAACAACCTGTTTACTTTCATAACATGGGGTTAATCAGAAGGTCAGCAGTGAATATACCAGAGAACAGGTTTGAGTCCAACCATTAAATAAAAATGGAAAGCAATAGCAAAGGACACAATCCAAGTTATGGTTGGACTAAGGTTACACAGGGTGGCTACTGACCCAGGACAGCTGCAAACTTGTGGCAGCCAGCCAGTGTTCCTGAACAGATGGAGATGAGGCCAAAAGGAGAAGGATTTGAAGCTCAGATATTAGCTGCTCTGATATAGAACGAACAAGCTAAATAAGCTTACATGCTGTAACAAGAATTACAATAGCTAGCTAGAAACACAGTCTTTGAAGCTTCTTGTGCTACTTTTCAAATGGACATTCTCATAAGCAAAGCATTTGAAAAATACTAGCTTCTGAGATAGATTTGGTTCTAAAAATTATATACACCAGATCCATCATAAATAATCTTTGCCCTCACACACATCATATACTGAGTCACTAAAGAAGAGGCACATTTCAGTTTGTGCAAAGATAATCCTAGTTATCTTTGTCTGGGAATCAGGATCTGTGGGCCCCGGTATGTTGTTTTTAGTTCCCCAACTAGTGCACTCTTCGTGATGCTCTAATGTGTCTTGTGTACTTCAGTTGTTCTTTGAACAAATAAAAACTGTTTGTGAAAACCCTGTTTCTCTCTGAAAGTATGTTTTTCAGATATAATCAGTAAAGTGTGCCATCTCCCCTGGCTGACAGGGTTTCTTTTTCTATTCTACTGATAAAGCATATTAATTCTTTACAAAATAGTTGCAAACCCTGACACAAAGGCCTGGCAATTGAAAACCAGACAATTCAGCAGTGTAAAAAGTGAAGAAATGCAGTACAAAAAGATCTTTGCAGAGAACTTGTAGCTCTCCCCCTATTATTCTGTGTAGGATGTGCTCCTATAGTTTGGATTAGACATGGATACATATGATGTCAGAACCAGTCCTCTAAATCTTTTCCGTTATGAAACTATGCTATGGAAGTCTGCTATTTGATTGGCATCAAATATGAAATAATTCTTTACATTTTTTTTTAATGTCAATAGCATTTTTTTCATTAAAGTCATGTGCTGTATACTGTACATATTTTTTACTTAGCCTTATAAAGTCTTCCTTTCTGAAAGTAATTCTTAAAATAGACTAGCTTGATGCAGCGGATAACATTTTGACATTGAAGAAAACCAGGGAGATGCAAACAAATTCTAGCAAGTCTGGAAGTGGTGCCTGTATACTTCAGAAATGGTTTGACTCATTAGTAGATTAATAGGCTGCACAGAAAGCTTCTTCTTTGAAAGAAGTCAGTGAATTAAGGGCATACTATTATCCCATAGCTCCCATTAGCCTGCACATTAGCAAGATAGATCTACAGATATTTCTGTCCCATACAAATCACTGGAACAATGGATGTAGGTTTTATATAAATCATCATGGCCATAAGAATGAATGCAGGAACATTTTACAATTACTGCATTTAGAATGGCCAAAGCTTTTGAATACAGCTTTGTCAGGATTTTTATTCTCAAGGGCCTACATATTCAGAAACCTGAGGCAGCTGAACATTACAGAGTCAGGTTTATTAGTGTGGTTATTTTTTGCTCAGTAATAATTCCTAAAACCATTTCACAACTTCCATGTAGAAATATATTTTGATATATCTTATAGTAAGTGTATCTGATCTTGGCTGAGGGCAAAAGAATGGGTAGAGTGACCAGACTGGTGACTGCAACCCACTGCAACTTATGCTTTATCTTTCAAACAGGGATCAATAATGATGACAGATACAATGAGATGCAGCAGTCCCTTCCAAAGGGCTTGTAGAGTTCTGTGTCTGCAGGAAGGCCATGGGAAAGGTCAGCAAGGTCCCAAACACTGCACTTTATAGTGTTTAGTTGCAGGCATGGGAGGAGCTTCTGTCAGGCATATTTTAAATCTCCGTTACTGTATGTGAGAGTCATATGAAAAAGTGCAACTTTTGCAATGTAGCGGATACATCTGAGCTAAGCATCTAGGCTACCCTTATTCTCAGGAGCTAGAAGAAGACATCTGAAGGGCATAATTTCATCAAAAAGGTCTAAAGTGGGTCAGAGGAGGTGTGTTCTGGAACTGCCCATTTGTCTCTATGGACTACAAAGACAACACAGGGTTTTATTTTAGTACAGATATAAAAGCTGAAGTTTGAAAGTCCAGAGTTAAGTGAAACAACTTTCATCCTTACTTTTCCCTTGTTTGCATATTAACATCCTTTTTCAGGGAAATATTGATCACTGGACTGAAAACAGATTTGTCATACTGCCTTTAGCTGATTTCTGACTGCTCAATAATTCATTGCATCCACTCTGTGTCCTGTAGTACAATGACTTATCACAGACTTCCAATTTTGGCTGACAGTTCTTCACTAGATAAGCACAGTATTAGTTAAGCTGAAGAAAATAAAAACAAAAAGCCATTAAATTATGGATCAAAACTTATGAATTTCCAGGCTAATGGGCTTTTTCCTATAGTCTTGAGACAATATTGAGTGATGATAAGGCTGGAGAAAATATGGATTGTGGTGTCTTTCCTGATTTTTATTTAGAGGTAGTAAAAGAAATCTCATCCTGATTCTCCCATTGCATCAATTATGCCCCTAGAGATCAAGACTGAAATGTTTGTTCTTCAGTTGACTACTCTTTAACTGCAGGTTACTAATTTTATGCACTCCATATGGACTATTGCTTGAAAGTGTGCTTTGGATAGACTTGTATTATGAATGTAATATTCAATAGAACCTTAAAAAAATTGCACAATTTTGCTGCACTAATATTTTGTGTAAGATACAAAGAATCTACTTACAGATGGCTTGAGCCCCCATAAAGCTCTACAGGAGCAGGAGTGTTTGATGTATTCACACGTCCAAAGTTATAGTTAATGAGCCCCAGTCAGCAATGCAGCTACCATAGACCTGCCCATAGCTGGCAGCTGTGATATTCATAGAGATCTATTTTGTCTGCATGCAACATCTCTTTGCCAAGCCTATCCAGAGTTGGCACAAGTAGAAATATTTGATGCTTAACTATTTTCTGCTTTGACAGGGAATATTGGTGTTTGGTGAGTGTTTTCTCTCACATATGAAAAGTATACTCTGTTTCTTCCAGTCTTCATCACTTATCAAGTACATCAAATACAGTAGAATAAGTAATAGTTACTTCTAAAACCCTAGCTAACAATCTTGTGGTAGTGACACTGATTATTTAGAATTATCAAATAAAATAAGACATGATTTTCAAAGGGGACCAAATTGGACGTATATATAATGAATTCAATTTCTCTTCATTTCTCTGTGAGAATTTTTAAAGTAGAAAAAGATTTAAAAATTATAGACACTTCTTTTGAAAAAGCACAATGAGACTGATTTGTTGTTTATAAACTAAAGCTCATGTTTTATTATGCATATATGACTATGCAATTAATTTTTCATTTTAGAGAACTGTGCTTGTTCATTTCTTTGACATTCTTTCCCGTCAATACCCTGAATGAAAGTGATAGAGTGGCTTAAAAACCTTAAAAAAAACCAAAAACAAACCCAAAAATAACCCAAAAACCAAACACCACAGCAATCATGACCTTCCCAAAAAGCACCACCAAAAGTTCCAGTGGGAAAAGTCCTCCATATGTTGGTGCAATATTCTAGGTAATTTACTGGTGTTTGTTTGAGTGTTTAATTTTGGTACTGTTCTGATAATGCTCTTATTGTGAATGAAGTTAGAAGTGCCAAAATTAGCAAATGAGTACTTTTCTAAATCTTAGTAGTGAAAGATCAATAAACTATTCTAAAATTACTTTTGATAGATCTCTGCAATAATAGAGGAATATAGTTTTCAATTCACTTGTGTACTTTAGTACCTTTATGAAAATGAGACAGATCATGTTTTAAGGCTGTGCAAAGCATTGATTTTTCAGTTTAGATTCTGAATTAAGCAGTAGGAAGAATTTTTATTCTGAGAAGCCAGTGTTTTGTCTCTTTTTTTTTTCTTTTTTTTTAATTTAGGTCCCAGACTGATGAAAGAAACTAGTTGAGATCAAAGTATCATGTGGCATCATCATACAAACATTTTTCTTGGAATGCAGGTAAGGAAAAGCAAAGAAGAAGATGAACCAGATCCAGACAAAGCTGCTGTAGGAAAACACATATTTCTTTCTTTTGGAGTGTTAGAACATCCACCTGTGTTGTACAGACTGGATTTAGTTTCCAGCTTACCTTAGGGGTATTAATTCTTAAAACCCTCTGATCCTAACTGCCTAACTGCAAAGGGTTTTGTAAAGAAAACAATTCCAGCAGCAGTAACAGAAGGCTTCTCTCTTCTCAGTGTTACCCTCAGAATATCCATAGCCTTGGGAGGAGGTATTAAATGTACTTATGAAACAATTCCAGATTCCTATTTTCAGTCAGAGAGAGAGAACAGATCTGAGCTCAGGCAAACACTGTAAGAAGAGGGTTGTGGAACATGTGAAAGCCAGGAAATTTATGGATAGGATATCCATATGTTGTAGGTACTCCATTTTGTGGAAGACATCATCACTGAGTCAGTGAAATCAATAACTTGATGGCATTTAGTTCAGAAAACATTTCAGTAGCCATTGGATTTAAAAGCACTAATACAAAATAGCTCAGTAAAAGATAAATATGAACTTTCATTTCTACTTTGGACTCTGAAGTTAGGATACTAGAGTAGGGTATAGGAGAAAGTTGAGAATTTTAACAGGCTGCCAAATTTTCTATGAATGTCAGGAGCACTATTTTAAGCAGACATAATGATAGTTCTGTGTGTAATGAAATCTTTGAAATTCTGGTAATGAGCGCATTTGGCTTACACTCACATAATTTTGAACTGACTGAAAATGAACTTTTTGATGAATTTATACTTTGTGAAATTGTCATCAACATCATCATCATCTCTACTCATCTCTGCTCATATGACAACAACGTTAGCTGCAGTCCTTCAACGGATTAGGAGGGAGTAGAATTAAAGGATACCAATGGGATCACTTTGCACAATGAGGGTGTTTGATATGGGATAGGTTTAATTTTGCATGATACTACTAAATTACTGCCATTACAGGAAAGGGCAAAAGATTTATTCCTAGTTTCTCAAATGCACCCAATATTTGAGTTGTAAAATTCAATTTTTTGACTTAAAGAACTGGATGAACTGGAAGTACAAGGACAATAGGCAACATGGCAGTCACTCCCTATAGTCCTCTGTTCTTGTGGTTTAATGACTTCCCTGATTTTTCTTGCCACACTTTTCTTTGTCATGTCTCTTAGTGTTCACAGGCTGAGCAAAGGGATGCCAGTCACAATTAAAACACTTCCTATTTCCTGCCAAGTTAGTACCTACTCATTGCAAAACTTCCTTCTCTCTGTCATACCTACACATACACACAGAAAAATAAGAATAAGTGGTTTTGCATAACCTGAAGTTTTAAGTTTATCGATGGAATTGGAGCCTGGATTCAATCAAAATGCATAAGTGGAAATAAGAGGTCATTTTAAACTATAATGTTACTTATACTTGTTTTTGAAAGAAGGAACATGAGTGATGTAAATTGTATTTGTTTAAACTAAAGCAACTCTTGATTATGCAGTTTCAATTTTTCTAGAAAAGTCTTGAGAGTGTCTTACTGAGGACCTAAATTTTTGTTGAGAGGAAATATGCATGTACATCCCCATCAGAGGTTTGGGTTTTATACATCTCAGGAACAGGATTTTAAAGGGTATCTTTGGCAATCAAGTTCAATGTTCCCATAATTAATGGCTATTAGCTACTTACAGACCCAAGAAAGGATAAAAGTTATTCATTCAAAGAACTCTGGATGTAAATTTGAGAGTGAAATATATTCATTCACTGCACTTCAGTTAAATCAACCTGTTCATTGAAAAGTGTATGAATAAAAGCATCTTCATTAAATTACGGAGTTTATATTGGTTCTTGATTGAGACCATTCACAATGGTAGTCAAACACTGATTTAATAATAGTCTTGGGGTAATTCTTGCACAAAACTATTTTTGAATCACACCATAAAAACAATCCAAAACCCAAATAGCTATTCCCTCCTAAGCTGACAATGCTTTGCTGCATTTGTAGAAGCCAGTCACCTTCCCTCCCAGCAGTTTATTTCCTCTTCAATTTCCTATGCAAGCCAAGAATCTAATTCTCCTTCAGGTCTGCATTCCCTGTTCGTTGCAGCTATTCTAATTCAGATAGTGGCCTTTATAATATTTTGATGGAGCAATGTCTTTTGCTATGACTTTTGGAAGTTATTTTCCATTACGCACGTAGACTGAATTTTGGATTCCCTGCTTCCACACCTGAAGCAGATCAAGATACCCAAATCTTGGAAGGAACAAGCTCTTCAATGACTTCAAACTCTGGAGATGTCTGTATTCAATTAGCAATTTTTTAGTTTAAAGCTTGGTACATACACATATAATGAATTATTTTGTCTTGAGCAGCATTGCCTTTTATAAAGCTGAATTCCATTATGATTTAGACAACTAAAAACTGTTTCCCAAAGTATCTAATATAGCAACTGCACACAGGACTGTCTCAGGAACCTATGCCAAGCCACAGCCTCTTCCTTCAGAAATCATGGTTGGGGAAAGAGTTGTGTTTTCTGTGGTGTGTGCACTTAGAGTAATGTTTTGAGGTTGGAGCATCCTTATGGAAGGCCACATATATTGGGTTTAATCGTTGCTCCCTACATAATTTATGAACATTATATTAGCTTTTATGCACACTAAGTTAGCTTTGGTATTGAAGCAAAATAACAATAACAAAATAAATTATTCACCCATTATGGAATAGATTCAAAACTGATCTATTTAGCTGGATGCTTTAGATATCATTGTCAGTCCTAACTGAGCTGTAGCCTTGTAGTGAGGGCATTTGCTTGAAGTCTGAAATATGTGAATTTAAGTTTGTTTGAGCTGAAGGGAAATAAATAATTTGCTGCAATATATTTATAAAATGGGCTACATTCAAAGGGTAGGTAGGATTGAGAACTGTTTTAAGTAGGTGAGTTCTGCTTGACTGTTTATATGTTTAGCCTAAGGAAAGGACTTAGCATCTGAACTCCAAGTGGTTAGAGAAGCCTCCCTATATTATAAGGAAAACAAACAAAAAAAAATTAAAAGATATTAGTGATTCATCAAACATGCACATCAACCTCCCCCTCTCCTTACTGACAATGTGCTACCTATGAATAGCTTACTTTGCCAATTTCAGTGACTTTCTGCATCACCATTAGCACTGACCTGTATCCCCACTTGGGCAGCACCTGTTGACACCTGCTTACTTAAAACCAGACAAACCCATAAACAGCCAGGGAGCACTCTTTGTCTCTAGAACTGGCTGACATAGACTGGCCACATCTACACAATATTCAGGACCTTGCATCTGTTCCTTTTTTTTTTTTTTTTTTCCCCTTCTCTTTCCTTTTTCTTTATTTTTTTCTTTTAAATTGTTTGAAATAATTAAAAAAAACATTGCATCCCCACTGGTATCTTCTTTTCAGAGCATGTTGCTGAGGATATCTGTTATAGGTTCTGGGGTGCTGTAGGCAGGGCATGTGGGTGTATTTGAGGTACAATGCTTGCTGGAACAGTGCTGGAGGTGGAGGGGTGAGTAACAGATGAGTAGGAGGTATCTGGGTGGAGAAAGCTCTGAGTGCAGGACTGGTTCTCGGCTCATGCTATCCCAAGAATTTTCTACGAGAATACAAGATAGTACAGGTGAAAATCATGCCTGAGAATATGTTAATAATTAAATGGTGTGAGTGGTTGGGTTCAGGGTTTAAGATTGCTCTCTAGTCCCATGTTATTTAGCACCGTAGATGTAGCCAATCAAGACAAAGTTTTTTCTGCTGGGCTCATTTTTGCCTAATCCAAAAAATGTTCAAACATGATTAGATAAGGAGACAGAGGCAGATAACATCAGGCTGGTTTTGTTAACAAGAATTCAACAAAGGGGGCAGGAAATACTAGCTTTTTCCTATTCACAGATGAAATAAACTATGGTTTTATTCTCTGCTACACAAATCTGTAGGGTATTTTCTTAGAATGGTAATGCTGCAGGGACACCAGTGCAAAAAAAGAAAGTAAAACAGAAAAACAGAGGTTCTTGCCCCTTAAAAACTATGAACATGTTTTAAACACAGAACTAGAGAAATGGGTAAAGAGGAGTCTTAAATAGTATTTCCATAAATACAGTAAAGACTACCATGACATCTTCATCCTAGTCCCACACTAGATCTTTAAGGACTCTTGATGTTAATACTGTGATACTGCATTTTATTCAGATCTTTGTTTTAAATAGAAGATAAAAATAATAAATGAGCCTAGAGATACATCAGTAAAAGAGAACAGTTAATTGATTTTTAAAACAGATACGTCTTTGGACATCAACGAATGTCCAAATCTGTCTTAAAAATTAGAAAAATAAATGTAATCCTATTTCTTTAAAAGATCTTGAGACTGCATATCCACAAAGTACAATAAGATAATAACTATCCAGATCCATTCAGAATACAAGAATGGATAAATGGGATTTTAATTACTTCCTGTTTAGTTATGGATTATTGCATTAGCACTTTATTCTAGATGATTATTTTGTAGATTACCAAAGTATGCTTATTCTTACTATTACTATTATATGTGAATATTTGTATTTGGTTGAAAATTATTACAGACAATTCACTAGTAGCAACAGAAATTGCAAGACACTTTGCAGTTGTCCAGTTTACAAAACAAAGTAGCAATAGATGTTTTATAATGTGATATCTAAAGAAAAGTAAAATAATTGTAATTATATTATAATTCAGCTGTAACTGTGGTTTAAAAATACAGAATATCATTGTGATTTCTCATGTCATTTTCTTCTCAGCACTCCATGCTGCTGTTTTTGTGCTGCATTTATTTGAATTAATGTTAAATCACGTAAAAAAAAAAAAAAAAAAGATTGTTATCAATTACATGCTTATACTATTTTTTTCAATAAGGCAAATTTAGTGCTGAGTGTACAACCTCAACCAGGTGTATTGACTACAGTAGAAATGCAGATCTGTAAAGGACTGGAACTGGCAGATCATTCTCCATGCTGTGCTTTTACCTTTCCATTCCATTATGATTTTTGAGAGTTAGAGTGAGAGGTACTTCACAGAATAAAGGCCTGGAGTGAAGAAGTGCTGATCTATCCTCTTGTCATTGTGAAGTAAATCATCAGCCTGCTGGTTTTAGAATTCCACGGACATGACTTTATAGTGTGACTCTGAGAAATTTTCCTTCTAATTTTTCAAGCGTAGATAAGCAAATCTATGAGAAATGTTTGTTGAGAAACCAGGAAACCAAGTTGGGAAGGATAGATAAGATAGAAGTTTAACACATTTAATTCCTTTGACTATCCCCATACTATAACTCTATCTGCTTCTGTCAAGGGCACTCGCTTGTCATTTTTTAGTGCACTGACAGCCATATAAAGCTGTAAAGGTACTGAATCAAGTACAGTATTTACTAGCAAAGATGACAGTGAGAAAAGCTTGAGTGTCAGTTCTGCATCCTGCAGTAACATCTGAAGAAAAAAATTGAGAGATAAATAAATAAAGGCTTTGTGCCACAAAGACTTCTCTTTCAGATCGTAGCTCAGAGGACTGCAATCATACACTGATGAACCTGAGAAATCCTGTTCTCTGAGGTGAGTAAGAAAAATAGTGCTGTACTGATTTTTCCAGTGAGAGGTTACTAGCATAAAACTCAATAGACTTCCTTTAAGTGCAGTGAGGAAACATAATTTAAATTAATTTCCTCACCTATGTGCAGTTCTTCAGCTCAATCAACAGGAACAAATATTGGTCCCCACAAGACTCTAAAAGCATCTTTTTTGTTCTTATATAAAAGTAAATCCACCTGGGAACTAAATAACTGACTGCCAAAGCTCTTTTTTGCTGGGCTGATGTAATATTTTCAGACAGCAACAGAGTCTGGTTTGTACTGTAATTGGGCTCTCTCCACAGGTGCTGTTACTTGACAGTGGAACTGGGAGAACCCTTCTCTGTCATTGCATCTTAAAAAGCAGGGAACATGCTCAGATGGAGTGTACAAATATCACCATGGGTGAAGAGAGAAGGCCAAAATGCACTGACTAGGACTGGGAGAGGTTGCTCTGAGACTTTGTGACGAAATGTCCTCTGTGTTAATCCTCTTCATCAAGGAAAGGATACACTTGACACAACAGATGCCTCAACTCGAGGTGTTTGAGATACTGTGAATCCCTTGTCAGGACAAGTGTGAATCATTTTTGGTAGTAGAAAGAGAAAGCAGATAATAAAAAGGAAAGGGACAGCTCAACCACAGAGAGATGTTTACCTGAAAGGTATAGAACCATGTGTAACCCTCCCATTCCATGTGATACACAGCAGAAATTAAAATGTTGATCTTACTCTACCTTTAAGAGCAGAAACCTCAGTTTAAAAAATTAATTGAGGAGAAATTATTGTTATGTGTAATTGTGTAAATAAGCCTAGTTATGTTGTAGCTCAATTTATCCCAGAATTTTATTTGAATAGCTGTTTTATTTCCAACTAGATAGGAATGAATATTTGCAGATATTTTCCTTGATGATATGTCTCATAACTTATTTGCCAGAGTTGTAGCAAACTTAGTGGCATTTTTCCTGCTTATGTGTCTATATACTCACAGCATTCTTTTGCTAGTTAATAAATCAGCTGAAGTATCCCACATGACAGGTTTCTTATGTTATGGCCATACCTGATGTAAACATTTCAATGGTTGTCTCTCAGTGAACAGTAAAAGGAGTGGATCCTCTTGAACTCAGAAATGTAAAACAAAGCTTTTCTTTGCTTCTTGTATAAAATAACTGAGCTATACTACTAGCTTTGACCTTTCTCCTCATTGGTAATAAATCTACCAATTTTTTCTAGAATCTCCTTATTTTGTAATTTGAATTTGAATTTCATCTTTAAGGAAAAAATGTACAGGATCAGCAACAGCTGAACCCACTTTTTTATATACATTGTGAAAGCTGCAGAAACACTGATTTATACTGAAGAAAATTTTTCTGGCTAATAAGTTGGCAATTCTTGTTACTAAGGATTGAGTTTCTATCACTGTAAGCTATAGTAATGCAGCATTAGTATATTGTAAAAGCTGCAAATGCAAAGCTTCATATTAAACATCAGTATATTTTACGACATGGCTTTTTATCTGTAACTTTTCTGATTTGGTAATGGAGCCTGGAAATAGTAAAAATACTATTATGCCAGATGGGTAATAAAAGCAATAAAAACCCACAGGGCAGGTACTGGGGTAGAAAAATCTGTGAAATAATTGCTTACATAGTAATGAATTTGAACAAACAACTCAAGAATAATTTTTCTCTTTCTGTTTGTAAATTATTTGCACACATCAAAACCTCAGAAAAACATCGTATAAAGAAAAGGTTTGTGGATGTACTTATTATCCTTGTCCCAAAATGTTTCTGAAGCTGATTCTGAACAGCTGCAGAATGATATAGGTAAATGATTGTTAAAAACTGCAGATTAAATTTACCACCAGTATCTGCACAGAAATGCACATAAAGGAAAACAATCCTAGCTATAAATTCCATTACATTACATGCATCAATGTAACTGTAATGCAACACTTGGAAAAAAGTCTGGGACACTTTGATTAGATCCCTGATATCTGAGCTTGATGGTCAGTAATGGTCAAAAAACAAACACAGTGAAACAAATTATTAACATGAGAATGTAGAGAAAAGCAGGAAACATAATTATAGCAATGTATAAAAGTGGTATTTTCAAATTATAAATATTTAATGAATTTCTGGAAATGGAAACACATAAAAACCTCCAAATCTGTAAAAAGCATGTAAAAGAGTGTGTGGAATGGCAAAAAAAAAAAAAACCCAAAAAACCAAAAACAAAAACTGCTTAAGAGAAGTGAAAAATTAAATCAAGACATTGGTGTTTCCAAATTCAGATTGTTTTCCCTTCAGATATATAAATTCCAGAGTACACATTTGGCATGTTTCTTTGTCAAACACACAAATAATTTAATGTGTTCCATGATGCACATTAGGCTTGTGCGTATTTGTTCAAAATTAAGTGAAAAGGATTAACAACAAAAAAGGATCAACAATCAATGGGTCACTTAAGTTTTTGTTATTCACCTTATCTATGCTCCCTAATCAGTAATGGAAAATAGACACTACAGAAAAGTTTCATCTCACTTAAACATAGTAAGTCAAAATTTCTCCAGTTAATTGCCCCTGAGATATCTATTTCTGTCCATTAATTTTAGAGTCGGCTTAGAGTGATCACCTCAGCTACAGTAATGTCCTACTGGTGTTTCTATCATATATATGTGCCCCTACTTATTAACTGTATGGACAGTACACATATGCATATAACATATGCATAACATCTACATAAAGTATTCATTTAACAGCTCAAGTACTTTTTGTTTTCAATTTTATAGCTATGACAGTGCAACAGCATAGACAGCAGCCTTGCAAGCTTCCTCACATTGCTGGTCTTCAACATTGTGCAGAAGAAACCCTCTGTAAAGATGAGGATGATCAGTTTTAACTTCACCTTGGTCATGTCTAACTTTTGATCAACTCTTGATCATTATTTTGTTAAAAAAATCTCTCAACAAGGAGAAATAATCTATGTATCAGTTTATACAAGAAATGACTGGGAAAAAGAAGAAAACCATCATCTCCTGGGGATACAAAGTTATTTCTATAACTCATTTGCAATAGCAATGGAGAAAAAAGAGTATGCATATACGATCTACAGCTCAGCTCATTAAGATGCTGTCTTATTTCAAAGAAGCTTCTACTGTCTTAAGAGATGTTAGTGATTATAGGGGGAAAATGTTTCAGTGGAATGTGATGACTTGAATGGAATGTGAAGACATGAAACAGTAAAAATGGCTTACAGATCATGGGTTAATGGAATACTTTTTCAGTTTTCTTGTAAACTGTAGTGTCTTTCCTACTTTTGAAAAAGTTAAATTTCTAAAAATCTTAGAATAAATATTTGCTTGAAAAGATTGCAATTAAAGTTCAAATCCTGTTTTAGTAAAACTCAGTTATAGCAAAAATATTGCATTATATATGAGGGTAGGATTTTGCTGCATGGTTTTTCCAGTTTAAGTCTGTAGTATTTCCATTTTTATTGTTACCTCAGAAATCCATTTCTAGCATAGTTTGTTCATGATGCTACTAATCCATTTCAAGTACATAAGATTTGTCCTTCAGACACTGCATAGCCTTCCTGTCAGATTTTGAAATGATTTAATAAAATTATTGTTGACTTTATCAAGCTTAATGGTCTGGAACATTTTTGTGTTAGTCATTTGCATATTCATAATGGATAAAAAAAAATGGTGAGGTATTTCTCTGTCAGATACTTATCAGTCAGAAATATCACCTTGGCCAACATAACATTTGGACAGAAAGACTTTTTTCCCTCCATATTCCCTTATCATGTGTTTTTATTTCTTGCCTTTCTTATCTTAGCATTGCTATGTATCTTAAACAGAATTTATGAAGCTCATGTGAAATGAGGTGTTAAAATATGTCTTTTATTGTATGGTTCTGCACAAAATAAGGTTACAAACCTGAACCCTCTCCATTCAATATGAAAAGTCCAAAATAATACAGGAATTTGATCAGATTTGATCAGAACATAAGCAAAGTCTTATGTTAAAGGAGGAAAATCAAAGTATCAAGAGCTAGTGAAGCTTTAGATATGGAAGATTTGCCAGTACAGTTAATGAACAGTATCTTTTTTATTCCTAAGCACTGAATATAAAAGTTATTCTATTCCAAGACATTATTATTCTGTATATCCAGTAAGAACTGGGGGAAATACACAGTCGTTTGTAGTACAAAGAAGTCCCTTTTTTTATGGCAACTATTACAGTTTGGTTTTGTGTTTTGTTTTTTTTTTAATAAGAAAGATCATCTTTCATCTTATCGAATGCCTTTTGTTCTTTTACTTGCTAATGAGAAAAAAATGCTTTCCACAGCAAATTTAGTTGTAAATTTTTTCAGTAGAAGTCTGCCCTATTGAACATAGTTCTTTTGTAGATTTCTCTGTTTAGCTTATTACAGAATAGTATTTTACTTTTGTAAATATTGTGAAATTAGTATTGTTTCAGTATGTACATGGGAAATCAACACTGGAGTTGGAGACAGAAGGCAAAAAAGAGAAAAAGAATGCTTTTCTGTTCCAAGGAATTAGTAAGCTTTCATGAATTCATAACTAAACTTCTGGGCAGTAAGCACAACAGGAGGGGATCCTTTTGATGGAACAGTTTACTGCAAAGTTCAAATCAATAAAAAATAATTTAAAACAATATATATTGCAGATTTTTACCTGTGAAGTGTCTTTGCTTTCTGACATGACACTTGTCCATCCTCCACTAAGTAACATTTTTGAACTTCACTGCCTCATCTCTCAAATTAATACCCAAAACATGAGACAGGTGTAAAAAATCAGAAAAGGTCTGTCTCCATATCTGCTGCATTTCATTTTCCACATACATAGTTATTAACTGAAAAAGGTATTTCGAGATTACTACAGTCGTACTTCACAGGAATGAAATCTGGTTTCAGAATAGTTTCTCCGTTTCCCTCTCTCAACCAATAACATTTAAACATTTTATGTGAAAAGAAGCAACAGCATAGAAATTCTAATGTTTAAACCAATTATCTGGTATGTATAAAGGGCAAGAGATTTCAGGAAACTGTCCAAATTTGAAATAAATATTCCACTAATTCTTAAATCTATATGTTCCTTTTCAGTCTTGTTATCTATGATTTCCCAACATTCAACAGTTTGTCAAGAGTCCCAAGGGGCCACAACATGGTTGGATGTACCAAACTCCTCTGAAAGCATGGAAAACTAACCTATATAGCAATGTACAGTATGATACTGAATACAGAAAAAAATATGAGAATAATTGAGGAAGAAGTAGTAGTTTAGTTTAGAAGCAGAAGTGAGAGTGGTCACGTAACTTATTAAGAAAGTTTTATGAGATTTCAAGACATTTGGTCAGCAGAGATCAAATTAGGAACCGTTACAATTAACATAAAATGGAGGGTAGCATAGCCTATGCTGTGTTTCCTCATCTTCTATGTTCAAGGTGTAAAACCTTATCTGGAATCTTTACAGCTTTATTTTCCAAACACTTTTTAATAAGATTTTGCTCTGCAGGCCTAACATTCCCATCAATTTTTCAAGCATTTCTTTTCATACTCATGTGACATATGCATGATCTCCATCCTTCCCCTTTCTATCATGAAAATTGGCCTAAAACCCCCATTAAAAAATATATTTTTTTTCCAAGTCCTATATTAAACAGACAACTAACCTTGCAAATTGAATTCTAATACTTTTTTTTTTAATTCCCTTCTTGACAGACTGATCCATCTCTACAACATAATGAAATACACCTGCTTCACAGACGTGGCTGTGAACAAAAACTGTTTCAGAGATATTCTCTTCCTGTTCCAAGGGAACAGACATGGGAGAAAGGTTACCCTTTTTAAAAAGGGAGTTTATACCTTTAGTCTTGTGGAAACCAAACATTTATGCTGAGGGGCATGTAGTCCAGAGCTCTGTCATTTTTTTGTGTGTGTGCCTATTCCATAAAAAGAGTGTCTGCTTCGAAAAACTTTGCTGCTGTTATGTGTTTTCTAAACTGGACACACAGGTAGTCTAAATGAGAAATAATAGGTCTCTTACAGATATTCAGTTTTCTAGCTTTTGATAATCTACAATATAAATTCAACATTTTTCCTTCTGTTTTTCTCAAAAACACTATTATTAGAAAAATTGAAAATGAAAAATAAGACTGTAACAAATAAGGTTGGCCTTGCTCCTAAATGTAATTTGCCCTTAGCATGCTGGTATTACTGTTATGGTTATTATGACATTTCTATGAATAAATAGCTCATATTGCAAAGAGATCTATTTCCATGCCAAGTAATGCTTTTTCGTTTTTTACTAGAAATATTCAACCAAAATGTGATTTACATGGATTACCTAGCTTTGTGTTGCAATGTGTTTTTCTGTTAGATACTCACATACATATTTGTATATATATATAAGTATACATATACTGACATATATTTTTATACAGTTTTGAATCTGCCAGTTTGAATTATGAAATCATATAACTACTGCAAACAGAACAAGCAATTTTTGTTGCATCAAAAAAGACTCAATATACAAACTGTGATGATTATAATGAAATTTCATCACAGTGAAAACATTAACATTTCAAATGTGATGTTAGAGTGACAGTCTCCTTTGCAGTGTGTCTTTACATACTGCTTCAATCTTTCAGAATCTCATCTTCTGTTAAAATGCTGTCAAAGAAATGAATGCGGTATGTTTTATGTAGCACTGGAATCACTATGTTTAGGGCTCAAAAACAGATCAAGGGAGATCTATAGAAGTTAAATAAAAGGAAACCTATATGTTCTTTCCATGTATGAGGCTCGAGGGACCATATGTTTGAATGAATAAGAAAATAGAGCTGCAATGATAAGATGATGTAATATTATATTAGAACAGTGATTGCAGATGAACATTTTATGTGAAATGAGAAGACAGTCAACCAGTTTAAGCTTGCAGGTATAATATCAGAGGATAAACAGTGCCTCACAGAATATTCAGTCTTCTGCCATCATGAAAATACATTCTTTGGTTTTCCAGTTCTAGGATAAACTATGGCTAAATGCCAGTTTCATAAAGAGTACATTTAATTGCAAAATTTCAAAGCAACAAATTGTTGTCTCTATACGTTACAGGGAAATGTGTATATTAGATACAAAAGCTGAAAACTTTTTTTCTTTGTTCGGCAGAAAAAAATTGTATTTGATAGGATATACATTACATGTTTCCACAGTCGAATAAATATTGTACAGATAAGACATGAATCAGTTTTCCATTATGTCTTGGTTTCACTGGGACAGAAACACAGGCCAGCCATTGGCTGCCAGTAGTCAGGCCATTATCAGTTTTTGAGTCAGATAGGAACTTAAATCAGGGCAGCTGCCCCAGCCTGACTAACAGGTCTGTCCCATACAGACCTGTTAAAGATATACATAGTGAGATATTCTGAGGTAGCTGGGGACTTATTTACTGAAATTAATCTTATTTTTGCAGGGCTTTTTTTTCTTTAGTACATAAAGCCAAATTTTAGTTTGAGAAAGCTAATAATGGCTGCCTGCAACTGTACCTAAGTAAAAGATAAAATCTAGAAACACCCAGTCAGAGTCCTAGGACACAAGTACATGTGTCCAAAAACCCAAAGGGATGTTATCTCTTTTGCACTTGTGACCTGGCTAATGTGAAAGGAAATCTGGGAATTCCATCCCTAAATTGGAGGGAAAAGTCAGTAAAGCATGATCACAGAATCACAGAACCACAGAGTGTTTAGGTTGGAAAAGACCTCCAAGATCATCCGGTCCAACCTTTGATTAACACCACACTCCACTACCAAACCATGTCCTTAAGGACCAGGTCCAAATGCCTTTTAAATGCTTCCAGGGATGGTGACTCCACCACTGTCCTGGGCAGGCCATTCCAATGCCTGACAACCCTCTCAGTTAAAAAATGTTTCCTAACAGCCAGCCTAAACCTCCCCTTGCACAGCTTCCATCCATTTCCTCTGGCCCTTCCACAGTTTACTAAAGAGAAGAAGCTTTTTCCCTCCTCACTCCAACCTCCCTTGAGGCAGTTGAAGAGAGCTCTAAGGACTCCTCTCAGCCTCCTCTTCTCCAGACCAAACAGGCCCAGCTCCCTCAGCTGCTCCTCACAGGACTTGTGCTCCAGGCCCTTACTGAGCTTTGGTGCCCTTAGTGGTGGTTGCCTAAATGATTGTTGCCTAAAAGAAGCCAAACTATACTAAGTGGGTTCATGTCATGCAGAAATAAATGTATTTAGGTGAAACACATTTCTATGTAGAGATTTCAGGAAAAGTCATTAATAAAAGAGATGCTGTTTTGGCAGTAATGAACACCTCTTAAGTTTGAATACCTGCAAAATTAATGTGCATATTGCAGCTCAAATTGGAAAACAATCTTTTTTTTTCTTTCTTTCTGTGACTGATAATTATCTCATGTCTCTTCTTTATGTGTTTTCTATAGGAAATGACAGCTAGTTATGGACATTTTTAATCTTCTTTTGCAGGATGGGTAAGTTCCTGTTATCTTGTTTTTATTTCATAGTAACTTCTTGGCACTAACTTCTCTGCTCCCAAGCAAGTCTTTCAAGCTCCATGTCTGATGAGAAGCAGTTTTACCCTGAGTACTGTGTACAGTTTGGGGCACTGCAGAATAGAAAAGACATCAAGCTATTGGAGAGTATCCAAAGGAGATCACCAAGGACGGTGAAGGGTCTGGAGGGGATGACTTGTGAGGAGCAGTTGAAGTCACTTGGATTGTTCAGTTCTCTAGAAGAGGGGTGGCCTCATAGTAATATATGGCTTCCTCATCAGGGGGAAGAGATGGCACTGGCACTAATTTCTTCACTCCTGTAACAGGAGACAGGATTCTGGGATATGGTAAGGGGAGGTTTAGGTTCGATATTAGGAAAAGGTTTTTCACCCAGGGGGTAGCTGAGCAAAAGAACAAGCTCCCTTAGGAAGTGGGAGCAAAGCACCAAGCCTGCTTTAGTGCAAGAAGTATTTGGATGATGTTCTCAGGCACATGGTGTGATTCTGGGGGTGGTCTACACAGGGACAGGAATTAGACTTGATGATCCTGATGGGTTTCTTCCAACTTAGCACATTCTGTGGTTCAGTTTGTATGAAAATATAGCAATTTGGAGAAAAGACAGTCCATCTTACCAAGAAAAATAAATACTCATAATTTCTTCACTCTATATGCAAACATGCCCCTAGTAACAGATTAAAAATATATTTGGGACCATTGCTTCTGTGGAAGATCATTATATGACTACATGACTACTAGAATGAAAAGAAGCCTAACATGCAGAGGATCATTACTGTTCACCTGGTAAAATTGAAATTTCAAGGAGGAACACTTGCAGCCATTAATGTGCGGGGAACATAATTCAAATTTTTGTCATTATTCAATAGAATTTGAGAATGAAACACAAAATTGTGCTATCTTATTTCAAGTTGGTCTGGCTAGTTTTAAATTCATCTAGTATAAACACAGCATGCGTTGTAGACATAGCAGGAATGTGTTGGGTTAATGGATAAACAGAAGTCAGGTAAAGAAATCAAAAACCCTGGGCTTCCAGAGTTTCTAGAGTTTATATGATTTCATTCAAATTTTTCTCAACCTCTCTTTCTGTAATTGGATCTATAAAAGAATAACATAATGCAGGTATTCTATTTGTTGAACTATTTTATTAGTTTATTTTCTACCTTATGTTTATTCCTGCTTTTTATTAATTGATCCCTGATTAAATGCTCCTGATAAAGCTTTATAGTTTGACTGAACTCCATGTACTGTATTAATGGTGTTAGCAGAGAAAAAAAAGTGGCTCAAGAAAAGCATGTTTTAGAATATGATCTAAGAACCATTATTTTGTGGTTTTGCTTTTCTTTTCTTTTTAAATTTCTTTTTCTTCTTTTTCCTCACAGAGCTACTTAATCAAGAGAGAAGGAAATTCTAATGCTAACTAGAACTTGTGCAGAGCCAACAGATGATAAAGAGGTGTCAGAATATGTGTTTCCATTGTGACTATCCTAAAGAACCAGTAGGAAATTATCTTAGGCATCCAGCACATATCAGTCTCCTCTAAAATTCTTTTTGCCATAAAATCAACTTCAGTATTGGTGAGCACTGTATAGGAATGAATGGATACAGAATGAATCCTTTCTTTCTTTTTCTTTAATTTCTGTCCTCAGGCAAAAGTATATAACACAGTTCAACACTGAGTTGAATACTTTTGGATTATTGTAGTATCCTTTTAAAATATAAGAAAATCTTAGGGCTCAGAAAGTCTCCACAAAAACTTTCCATCTAAATACTACAGTGTAATATATTTTGATGTATCATTTTATTTAGATTCCAGACAAGGTAACCAGATTCAGCCACACAGACACACTTTTCTGTGTTTCAGCTGAGAATTTCAAGGCTGTCTGTGAAGTAAAGTGTGGGTCTCCTGTTGACAGTACTGAAGACTACAGGGACTTCATTAGATGCAGTACGTGTAGAAAAATGGGAGTGTTTATAGAAAATAACTAGAGGAATGGCACAACAGGGAAACATCTGAGCTGTGCAATGATCCTTTAGTAAGCTGTCAGGATAATCAGGATAACAAGGTACGACAGAGGAATGGCTTTATGTAATATTTTCCTTACTTTTTTTTTTTTAACTGACCAGTTCCCTCAAGAAACTCATGTTATGGCTGTAAGTCATACATGAACCAACATTTACAGTCAAAAGCATTACCTGAGGCAAAGGAACAAATCAGAAAACAAGACTAAAGAACTAAAATTTGAGGAATCATAGGAACTGTAGAAGGTTTAGGAGTGGTGGGAAAATCTTGTTAAAGTTCCTGACTTGACAGTTTCTAGTTCAGTGTTAATTATTTTGCTGTAAAAAAAAGTCTGGGGGAAAAAAAAAAAAAAAGCTGATCTTGTGAGCTTTGGATAAGCATTTAAAAGAATTACATCAACTTGCAGGATTCTTCATGTTACTCCTATTTAGAGAGATTTCTATGATAAACAGTGTGGTTAATTTTCCAGAGGCAGTGTGAAAGTTGTTGCAATGGTCAGGTTACATATGTAGTTTGCAGAATTCTCTGACTGTGGCTTAGTCCAAGTTGAATTTTGTAATAATGAATTTTGGATTATTTTTGGTGCAAGGTCCTGGAAGCAGAATGCTTATTTACTTGTTAGTACAGTTATCATTAGAAAGAATGCTTATTTACTTGTTAGTACAGTTATCATTAGAAAGACTGAAAGCATCCTTGGAGAGCAATGAGCCACTTAGAAATGTCATGCGTCCCAGATAGAAAGTTTGGATTGATAAACTAGGGGCCTCCTCTTTACATCCCTTCTCTGGGTGTTTGTATCCAGCTGACAGTCAATTCGAATTTGGCTCTACAAATACCAATGACGCAGGTGGAGTCATAGAATACAAATTCTGTTGCATGATGAAGCATATTAGTAAGAAGAAGGACTATGAGTACATTACACAGTCATCAAGTTGACCAAATTATATTTTAGGAAAAAAAAAAAAAAAAAAGAAGATAAATCACAGAATATTTTCCTTAGAGGTATGGAGCATTAAAGGAGGATGAAAGGTACTGGTGAAGTATTGTATTATACTAAGCTGTTGTCTTTGATGATCAAGGGAGCTGAACTGCATAAATGTGTAAATTATTAGAATGAGTGGAGAATAAGGGTCAATTTTACCAGCAGATATTGCAAGAGTGAAAAGATACCTGTGAAAGAGTATTTTTATTATTTATAAATATATCAAAAGAATAAAAGCTATAGGGGAAAGAAAAAAAACCTAAAAAAATTGGTATTAACCTTAAATAATATTACTGTCATATGAACAAGTTATTATAAATTTAACACAAGTCTATTTAGGCTGGAAATTTAGAAGCTGACTTCAGACAAAAGAAATTTCCTTAGAGTGATATGTTGACTGTAATCAAAGGTTTCATTGGACCTTTCATTAGTTTCCAGTTATGCTTACATCAAGTGGCCTCTCTGTGGAAGTTATTTTATATTTATTGCAGAGATAAGAACTTGAATTTGTCTAGGACAAGAGTCTGAGCTGACAAGGTAACTGGCTATAAGATTGCATATGAATTCAGGTGGCAGAGGTAATCAAATTTTTGGGGGGTTGTCAGGTCAGAACTTTTGGCAGTATGAAACCACTTCGGTCTTGCATCCTGCAGCTTGTTAATCACTTGCAGTTCTTATACATCACTGTTCTATCACTGTTCTCCACATATCTTTAGAAAAAAAAAATCAGATGGGAGTTAAATAGGAGCATTCTGAATATAGCAAGGTTATCTACCAAGCCTGTTATAATTTTCCCTGGTTCCTTTGTATTGTGCAAGCTGTCGACAGTTTACATTTTGAACAGGTAGGTGAGAGAAAGTCAAACAGTTTCACTGTTAGTATGCTCTTCACTTACAAGGAGAATATATCAAGGCCAGTAGTCAGTAAAGAAAGTGATGCATTTTAGACCTCTTAAGTAATTATTTAATTTGAGCAGTGACTAACAATATAAGAATTGGTAGGAAATTTTAGGTTCCATTGTTATTCTGCAAGAGGATCTACAGATTATGGCTTGGTCATTCACAATGGCTTTGTAATAAAGTTGAACTGAAAGCAGTGACTTATCTATCCAGTTTTGGGTGAGAGTGATAATGTGGAAAAGATGAGTTATGACAGTCACAGAAGAGTGATCTTAATTGAAACAGTTTTTGCTGTAACTCTGTTTCTCAGATATAAAAATCAATTTAATGAGAAGACACATAATTTGCCTGATATTTCAAGGAAAACTGAGTTCAGTATTTTGATGATTCTTTTTTTTCTGTTTTACATCTAGATGAGGCAGACATGACAGGCCACACATTCTCTAGCACCACTGGGAATATGACATAGAGCCTCCATACAGATATTTTCTCCCTTGAAAAGACTTTGGTAGATTGATATGCATGATGAAATAACGTGCAGATATCCTAGTGTGTTGTGAAAGAGCTAGCTTGGTTACTTGGTTGTCTAAGCATTGCTCAGCTCATAACAATGCATCTTGCTTCTCAGCCTATTGTATTCCTGTTTCTTTTCATAACAGTGTGTTTGTCATCGAAGTACAAAGCTTCTCACATTGTATGCAGTTGTATTTCTACTGAAAAAATCAGATGAAGGCATTGTAGCACTGAGGTCTACAGTTTAGGAGAACACTGTTTACAACAGCCTCAGGTAATATTTTTTACTCTTTTCAACGTTTTTTAGTTATGCAACAGATGTTCTTGGAATACTTTTAAAATTGAAAGCTGACCCCTAAAACAAATGCATGTAAAGGTTGATTCTGGGACAGATCATCCAGGTGATAAAACTGAAATACTTCCAAGTGTTCTGTATTAATGTCTTTATCAGACATCCCTTGACTTCAAATGAAAAGAACATTCTAGAGGTGGTTTGTCTTTTGGACAAACTGTGGAAACTGATTATTTGTCCATCTGATATTCTGAATGTGAAAGATAGTCTAGGAGTATATGGAAAATTTAGATAGAGGTTATACATTTTAAGTTTATGCCATTGCATTTTTTTCCTGAAGCCATCAAGTATTGTCTATACCTTCTCTGCCACAGGAATATAGGTGGTTTCCATCACACAGTACTTCAGGTGCTGCTCTCCAAATATCCTGTTACTCTACATCAGTACCTTTTAAGTGTCCAGATGTAACAGAAAAATGAGCATGAATTATTGTGAAATGCATTGATAGTAACACTGGGCAATGAAAAGACATCTGGAATCTACTCACAGTTCTGCTGATAGCTTTTCACAGCTTTGTACCCCATTTTTCTTTCTTCGCAACATTAAACGCAGAATTTACTTCCATTGCAAGGTGGCAGTCGGTTTTCCTGACAGGAAGTTTTATCTGAATGATGGAAACAATGACAACAGTTACCTAACCACATTCATGTTGCAGATGTGTATATATGCAGGTACAACTTCACAGGTAATGTAATTAATAAGCAATAGATGTCACATTTATCTTTTAATAAGACATTACTCTTTCTGTGTGATACAAGCATTCTCTGAGCAAATGAAAGTGTTTCATAAATGCTGATTTAAGGTTGCATGTGGCTTTGTATACTATCTAACTATTAGGTTTAGTGAAATTTAACTTTTTAAAATCAGAAATTGTTAATCTGTCATCTTTGAGCATTGCTTAAATGTTCACAATCTATAGTTTCACGCTTAGTTTTTGACAACAAGGTCATATTTCAGAGGAAAAAGAATTTTGGTAATGTTAGGATTATACCTAACATCTTTTTTTTTTTTTTTTTTAACCTTTTTAAAGTTAAAAGATGTGTGTAAGCGAACTACAATGAGTTGAAGCTATCCCCATGTGTGTTATAGCTAGGAGGTAACTACAAATATACAATGTTTTATAATACCTTTATATACGTCCATATACTTTATATACTTATCAAGCAACTAAGTTGATTTTTCTGTAGGATTTTCACTCTCACAATACTAAAAAAAAATCCTTACAAAAACACCCCAAACAAAGTAAAAAACAACTTGAATTTCTTTGTGCTGGATTAAGACACAAATACACCTCTCTCCTTGAATACACTCAGTGCTGGCTCAGACCCAGATCTCCTCATACTACCAAGATGCTCCAACTAATCCCTTCACCATTCAATATCACTGTGCTTAGCACAGTCAATCCAACTGAAATGCGTATGGATTTTTGCCAGCTGAGTAGGAAGAGCATAGCCAATGCTTCACTGATACATTGTATCATTGTTTGCTTTGATACTCACAAATTTAAGTTACATATACATCACCTCTTTGCTTCCTGGTTTTTAGACATCTGAAAGTCAATGGATTAAACATTCTGGAAAGGAGCATACCTGTACTGATAACTGATATTTTAAATCCTGGTAAAAGGTTTTTTTTCAGGCATTTATTATGTACCACATGCTTCATATCCAAACAAACACAGTTTTGCTGCATGCCAAGGTAAGTTGCCAAGAAACACTTCACACAGTGTGGAGAAATGGAAGGGGTGTTATGTGGCTGTTAGGAGCTTCTGTACATACCTGGGGGTATGCAAAAAACTTGTGGAATAGAGCAAAGTAAGAAGAATGCATGGGATTCAGTAAGAAAAATAAGGTAAGGTCAGAAGATGCTTTCATCATTTAGAGCTTTAGGGTTGGGTTCTGAAGTAGATGAGACACAAAGAATTTCTCTGTAGTGCTGCTAGCAGAGAGATTATTAGCTGTCTGGGGACTAAGCAGTAGCAAACAAACACTGTGAATACCAGAGGGAATGAGATCAAGAAGAGAATTTGCAAGATTTTTCAGCAGACAGTTTAGCCCCAAAATAAAATATGGCTTTATGGATTTGTTTTGAATTTGGGAATGTCAGTGGCATTGTTTTGTATGGACAAAGTGAATAGTTTTGTTCCTTGTTTCTCCTAAGAGAGAAGTTTGGGACTCAAGAGAGCAACATATTGCCAAACCACCAGTCACCCAGCAAAACACTAATAGAGACTATGATAACTGATCAAGGATTTGGTACAGAGCCAGTGGAGGCAAAAATATACGAAATGTTAGTGAAAATGCATCATTCATTTCAGAGTCAGCTATGCTCGTGCAATGACACTGTACAAGGGATGGTTACTGATGAGGTGATAAAAGACAGTAGGGAGCCGTGAATAAAGATATGGAAGGAAGGTCATAAACACATGATTCATCAAAAAATAAAATCCTTCAAAAGATTCCACTGTTCAAACTATTGTGCAAGGCTTCCTTTAGGAAAAGGACTTTCCGAGCATGGAATCAAATCAGTCCCTAGCTCCCTTCTCTTAACAAAATAAATATTCCACTTTTCACCTTGAAAGGCACTACGTGGTAGAAAAATAAAAGTCTTTAAAAAAAAAAAAATCCATCAATGACTTTGCTAAAATTTTCAAACTTAGAACATTATGAAAAGTAAATGCCAGATTGTCACACAGTCTGGATCATAACATACAAAGTAGGTGTTTCATGCAGGGGGATAGTTAAAAATAGAACCCCAGTTTCTACCTGCAAGAACACCTACTGAAATTACACAACTGTAATTAGCAGAATAGCTATCTGATAAGACTCGTGACTGTAAGGAGAAGAAACAAAGGGAGAAAACAAAGTAGGGACAAATAATACAGATGTCTTTCAGTCATAAGTTTGACTGTACAAAACTTTTGGATTTCTAGTTTTTGCCCAACACCCCTCTAAATTACATTTTTCCTCAGTAAAGTTTTAGAAGTGCGTGGTAGATAATGGAGTAGATCTGGAAGATTCACAAAAACGCCCCATAGGATTTCCCATAGGATTTCTTAATATTGCCTTTATTATTGTAATGTAGAGGCTCCAGATGAATACAACACTTTTACAGCTGATGACAGGGAGGTGACTGCAGAACTAGGTTGGTGTTATCAGCATTTAACTGCGTGACTGGAATAATGATACTACACAGAAGAAGCATTACTACTTCCTGGTGTCTGGGACTATTCAAGAGTTCTGGACAATGCTGTTATTTCAGATCTGGGTAATGCTGCATATGCACCATAATATATAGTCTGTTCTCCAAGATGGGCTCATAAAGTCTCTATTCTCAATAACTTAATGTATTTGGAATGCAGTTTTCATGACATGGTTTACATGTTTATTCTTTCCCATGTAAAATAACCTTCCCAAGTTATAATTCATTATTTAATATCAAATAATACTCTACTTACCTACAGTAAAAGCATGCCAAATTAACCTTAATATTGAGGATTTTTTGTCTTCAAGAACATCTGATCATCAAATGCATCTTACCCAAAATATCAAAATATGTTATTCATTTTTTATCTGTAACATCTTTTCTCTTTTAAATTCTGAGGGAAGAAAAAGCAGAACATGAACAACCGAAACCCTCAAGTTCACAGTATCCGTTTCCTAATGTGCATACTTTGTCCTGATACCTTGTGTTACATTTTGAAATTGTAGTTGTATTTATTCTTTACATTCTTTTAATCCGAGATAAATCCTTAATGGTATTTTTCAGCATTGTTAACAAAGAAAAATGTGTTCTGTCTATTTTAAATAACATGGACAAGTTCAAAGTTTCACATAGGAATAAAGAGATTTGAGTTCATTGTTCTATTGAGAAATTTCAGCAGGTGTTTAAGCTTCTTTCAAGCATATAGCAGGTATTACTTACTGTAAAGTAATTAATTAAAAAGGCAGTATTAAATTCTTAACCACTAGCAAGCATGAGCCAGAAGTGATTCTTTTATTTCATACACTTTATGAAGTATTTCTGTTTTATGTTCTAAATTGTGTAACCAACAGCTTAAAAATGTGTAATTTTCCATTCAAATCTCTGTTTACATTTCATATGTATTATAATAGTACCTAAAGAATAAGAATTTAATAATAAAATTAATGACTACTCTTAAACTATGAAATAGCATGTTATTACATTTTTAAAAATAAAATTTGGCAGAATTAAACATTTATAGGTTGGAATTACAAAATATTTTAGTGAAGACAAGTGCTATTTATGATTCATGTCAGAGAAAAAACCAATCCTAAAGATAGTAAATTGTGGAAGAAGAAAAAGGAATTAAAATCCCTACACTTGCTGAGCTGAGATTACTTTTCACAGTTACCCACAGTCTATCAGACTTCAGAATAGAGTGTGTTGTCACGGACAATAGGGTGATAACAGCTTCTAAAATCAAGTGGATCATTGTTGTATAGGGATTTGTAAATAATCAAGAGTACTTTAAAGTGAGTTAGTCTCACCTAACTCAGACTCATTTATGGCATCTCCAGGGAAAGAGTGAATGCTGAGAGAATGAGCAAATTGCTATTTTGGATTAGCTTTTGCTTTTGTATTGTAGGAATTATAGAGGTAATCAAAGCTCAGGTGATCCATTTGGTCTGGTCCTGCATTATGTGTGATTTGATTCAAGTAATCAAAACAAAATGCAGCCACCAGTGCATTAAATAGGTGGAGAGAAAGTGATGCGTGGCCTGGCCTGTCTGTTGAATCTCATTATCTGTTTTGACAATGAAAGTTTTATACCAAAAAGCCCTTTCAAGACATGAAGGATTTGACACTATTAATGATCTCTGTCTTAGTGCTAATCTACAAAAATGTAAACTCATAATCAAGATACCTATATGAAACTGAGCTTGCATACAGGGGCTGTAGCTCAGTTAATCTCTGCAATATTGACAAACTTGGCCTGCCCAAGAGACAGACTTATAAAAGGAGAAAATATTTTGGAAATATAATCTTACCATTAGCCACTCATTTTCAAGAGGTTAACTATAATGAGCATGAATTGGCCACACGCCAAAGGAATACCCAAGGTTTTAATATTAGTATCTCTCAGGGTCCCCCATCCTCACCCACACTTCATAGAATCATAGAATTGGCTGGGTTGGAAGGGACCTCAGACATCATCAAGTCCAACCCTTGAATATGTTCAATCATCAAGTCCAACCCTTCTGATAGGTTAATTTTGCACTGCAATTCAAATTCTTGTATAGGACTGTACCTTTTTCTCCTGCGGGCGAAGAGCAGTGAAGGAAAGAGTGGAACATGAGTTTACTGACTGTTCTTCCATATTGCTTTTTATGCAGCTGAAAGAAAAGTGTGTTCCTGATTCTACTTCCTTATGCTAGATAGACGTTCATGCACATAAATTAATTCAGGCAAATTTCTTAGCTAGTGCCAGCTATTCTAGCTTCATGGTGAAAGGTATCAGTAACACATTAGCAGTATCTAATTCTCCTTTACATGGATGACCATGCCTGAAATGTAGATTAGTCTTCACAGGCCTGTTTAAGCAAATAAAGCACCCCAGAAGAGCAGATGTAAGAGACGTAAGAAACAGAAGTGGTAGTGGAACAAAACCCAAGAATTTGTTGTGAAATGAATGGCAAAATGGTTTTAGGCAAAATGAGAGAATGACCTACGGATAGGTAAAGCTTTTAGATTCAATATCTCTCTCCACTCAGAGCAGTGTATTACATGAGGCTCTTTTCTTCTACAGTGTTCTTCAAGATAACTTGTTTTGACTAAATCACTAGTATTTTAAAATGTCACTGATCGTTTAAGAAAATCCACAAGCATTTTATTAATTTTATCTTTCACTGTCTGGATGGTCTTTTTCCAACTTCCTTGAGAGATTTTATCCATGTGTTGTCTTTACACATTTATGTCCTTTTGGCAATTACTTAGGAGATCCTTTTGAAGAATGTAAAGCTGGTCACACTTTTCTCTTTCCTAGCAAACACAGCAGGCTTTATGAAAGCTTCAGTATACACCGATACAGTAATCAAATCAAAATTTAAATTTTGTACCAAGTAAAGCAAGAGAGAAACACATCTGCAAAAAAGGTCTGGTTTACTGTGGGTGGAGTCCAATATTATAGATAAGCTGCTCTAATTCTTGCTTCCTATCCTTAGACTGTATGTTCTACCCACATTGTGCTGCTGGTTTACTGTTTTTTTTGTTGGTTGGTTGTTTTTTTTACCAAAGAGTTCACGGAATTAAATGGGTACAAAGATTTTATGGATTAGAACATCTGTTATTTTTCTGACCAAATCGGTTTATTAAGGGCCCCAAAAACTGCACAGTTATCAGAAGACATGCAGCAGAATTGGGAGCTCCATATTGGAATCTATGAAATCAGTTTATCTTTAGTCACACTTTGAATTTTCATTTTTCTTTTTCTCTGTCAAATAAATACATAAATAGTCAAAGCTATTCAGATTATTAAGAAATTACACTGCGAAAAGTCTAATGTAAGATGAAACAACACAGAAGTATAACAAGACATACATATAAGCTCTGAAAATATTTCATGTTACAGATTTGAAACACATTGTGTTAAGGTTAAAGGAACAGTAAGGTTAGGAGAATTGCCTTGATATGGGATACAGGCAAATCACAGGATGATAGAGGTGATTACTTGACCTATAGAAAGAAAACAGTCTACAAAAATCCATGGGAAGAGTATGTTTTAGGGAAAGTTTTTACTTAGTCCAGTTGCTTACTTAAAGGCCTTTCATAAATAGTAAAAGTGAGGAACAGGTAACAGATGCCAGTCAAAGCATGGAATATGAAATTCTTACAACTCAAACAGAAGGTAACTGTCCTGACATTGGAGTGCAATAAGTCCCAGACAAAGCTGTCACCTGGTGCTTGTAAGCAGGGCCTTTGGGGCATGCTTGAACAAAGGCAGGGTGATATCTTGAGACTGGTAGCGTATGTTTCAAAGCCTTGCACTGAAGATGAGTGTTGGTGTGCAGAAGCACAAAGGGGATCTCTAGCAGTACTGTATGCAAGGAAGGAAAAATGTTGGTTTCTTTTCCCTGTGGGAGACCAGGTTTGCTAGGGAAAAAGGTCATGAGCTTTGAAAGATGACTACAAAAAACAAGTTAGAAAAACCTTCTGGATTTCAGATTTTTTTTTCTTTTTTTCAGTTTAAATTGTGTGATTTACCAGCAGAGATGAAAAAGGCTGTGGTAACAGAAAACTGGAACTAGAAGGGCCCGCTCAGAAAAACTGCTTCAGAAGGTTTGGCAGTCCTCTCTCAGAGCATATGGTCTGTTGCTGCCGAAGCCGCAACGTAAAATCAAACTGCTAAAGATAGTGATGGCTATTAATATCTTGCTCACATAACTTTGAAGCAGATCTTTGTGACACAGATGATACTGTGTTTAAGAACAAGAAGATTTATTCTGTGTTGATTTCCAATGGTTGTTGCTATTTTCCAGATGTGGTACTACCAGAAATGCAAATATCAAACATTACATTACTCCAGCTAAATTTATGGTTAAATTAAATTAATATCCTTGAACCTGATCCTTTCACCTGCTCCAGTGTTATTTAACACAAATTAGAAAACAGACCTCTAAGCTATTTAGCCAAAAAAAAAGGTGCTGTATGCTGTTATAAATTCTATAAGAGACTGTTTTGGAGAGGCAAGGTACATATATATATATGCAGAGATGGAGAGAGGACAAAGATAGACAGAGACATATAGTGGATCAAATCTGTGAATACCACAAAAATTGGGTTTATGTGTTTATTATTGAAATTCAAATAAAACATAAGAATATGGGCAAATGAGATAGTGGTATTTGGGAACCTTTACCTTATTCTGGGGAGATGGTAGCTAAGAAAAAGGGTAAAGAATATAAAACATTTTTGGAGCCTTCATCAAGAGGAGACAGGAAAGAAGCAAACTCTGGTGCACCTGTGTTCTGAAGGAGAGCAAACTGCAGAGTGCAAAAGGATCAGAGGAAATGCTAAGCAAAAAACACAGAGGAAATACATAGTAGTGTGTATTGTCTGTTTGGAAAGGGTTGTTGAAGGACAAGTAATGTGTAACTGTGTTCTGAGGCAACACCTCTGGAACATTCTTGTAAAACTGGTTTGACATCTCTAGACAAGGAGAACCAGTGTGGATACAAGGACAGGTGCAGACCTTATCTCCTCTTTTTCAGATCTTAGAAAAATATTTGTAGCTTACTTGACAAGTAACAAAGGTTTCTTCAGAAATTAGTACAGGGACAGAAATTTCATGACCTGCGGGACAGATGAAAGTGCAGGACTGCTTTCTGAATCAAGATAGCCGTGGGGAGCTGGTTTGTCACTGCAGCTCCTGCCCAGCTGAGATGGATGACTTTCCTGCTCAGGGGACCAAGGTGTGTTCGGCATACACCAAGGTCTTGTCCTGGATCTGCACTGGAGAAATGGGAAATTGGTGTGAGCAATGGGATACACCAGGTCGTCAGCATCACTATTCAGTTCTCAGATATTATAAGCCACCTAACAACATTATGTAGGCCTGGAGGCTGCCCAGTTTATGTCATTGAGCTTGCTCCTTGATTTTTAGTCTAGTTCTGGTGAAACTAATCTGACTGTATTTCTATTCTTACTCAAGCTTGGTTTTCTAATATACTCTTCTCAGCTCACCACCTCAATTGCCAATCCTTTTCTCTTTGTTTTCTTTCCCACCTGAGGTATTCTTCATCCCTGTTTTATTCTCTATAGATCAGTAGCATAATCTGCTCCACCATTCATTCATTTGTTCCCATTTTTTCCCACTGAGAAAAAAATTTCTTGCAGCCTGGAGAAGCAAGGTGTACCAGCAACAACCAAGAGATAGATTCCACTTTCTTTCTCCATTTCTAGCATTTGTGCAGGCCCATTCCTTCTTTTCTACCTGTGAAAACTGTTAAGTGGAAGGTCTTACTTTTAATATAGCAAGTCCATAACTTTGGTCTACATCTGGGTAATACAAGCCTGTTCCCTAGCCTATGAAGCAATCAGCACAGTGAGCTGCCCTGCAGAGCTTGTGCCAGTGCTGGCTGGTCTGGAGTGTGAGAAACTCAATCTTGGTTTCTCAGGCAAGTTTTTAAATAAGCTTGTATTATTGCTAACTTTCAAGCCCCTGAGGGCACTAAGAGAATTTAGCTGTACTGGTCAGCCTTGCCTGGGCCCCCCAACCCACACTCTGCCCATTGTTCTAGGGTCTTCATTTAAGCTCAAGCCAGGGCTAGAAGTTAAGTCTCAGATGTAATCTAACTGTACCTGTGCAAGACCTGCTTGTGGCCCTGTTTTCTGGCTGGATTCTATGGGTGAACCTCACCTCTGCCTGATCCCTTGCTCTGTCTAGGGCCGTCTACAGACCCTCTTAGGAACACTGTCCAATGTTGTCAGCCCAGGGGGTCAGCAGCCACTAGGGCCAATGTCACTCCTGGTTCCACAGCCCTGAGGGAGCAGACATCCCTTGCTGTGCCCTGACATGAGTTTTGTTCTCACATGTGCAGTTAGGGAAGTCTGAAGGCTAAAAAAACCTATTTGCTTCAAATGCCAGTGTTAAAACAGAGCAATGATACCAAAAGAGTACAGAATTATCTTCAGTTATCCTTTTCCCCACAGAGCTTCACAGTGTGTATCTCATTGGCAGATTTAACATCACGAGAAAGTTATTTATGGAAGGCTCTGTAGGTGGGGAAAAGAAAATTCCATCCTGTGGAAAAGTTGGATGCTTATGCAGTTCCTGCGTGTGCTAGATATCTCTGGCAGGTGTTTGTCTTCATGGCAGATTTCTGTCTAATGTTGTACTACTTCCCACGGTGCACTGACTATTCCAGCCCTTTGCTTGGGTCCTGACCTTTATCACACACTCCTTTTTATGGATAATAAGTGCAGACTTCAAAAAAAAAAAAAAACCCACCCTATTGTTATACTTCTTAATTCCCTAGGTAGTTCAAGATCCTTTCTGTCATGGAGAAAGTTTGAGATTAGCACATGACTTTTGAGTTCGCCTGAAAAAGTAATTAAGCACTTGGACCTTTGGCCTGTGGGCTTTTTATTTCATTTTATTCCTCCCTCACAGCTTGGATTATGGAGTTAAAGAAGAGGGAGCAGGCAGGAATGCCTTCAAATTGTAGTTTGCCTTCAGCTACAGCTTTTCTTGGTGTATGAATGCAGTCCCTGAGTAACGTTGCTGAAGTGCTCCCATTCTTGCTGTTTCTGTTTCTGAGCACTTACAGCACACTGATACAGGAGCCTCTGTCTGTTTAAGAATGTGTGTAGTATAATTTTGTACAAAAGCTATTAAACTGGGTAATTGTGGATTGTCTGAGGGTCTGAATGAGTCAATAGCTAAAGACACTTTTCTTCTTTCTGGTTGTAAAATTTTCTTTCTTCACACATTTTACTCCTTTTTTTTGCTATCTTACTGTCACTTGATCATTGTTTTGATTGTTTGTTTTGAGTAGGAGGTTATTACTGTGTTGTTTCTCAATTATGAGTTTTCAAAGAAGGATTTTTTTTTCCACTTTTACTATTTAGGTATCTGGTTTATTTCATGTGTTAATTATATTTGCTAATCTTTCCAGCCTTCTGACTACACTCAGTCTGATCAAATGACTGAATTAGTTTGTTACAAATCTGTGATCAGTTTCTCTTCAAACACTAGAAGAGCAATGTGCAGCTTCCACTTATCATCTGGTAAATAAGAATTTTACTGGAAAAACAATTTTCTTTTTTCCCTTTTGGCTTGATATATTCTTCTTTCCCCATTTTAAAAATTGGGTTGATTTTTTCTTTAATTTTCGTTGCAAGTTTTCACACTGAAACTGCAACAACTGTTGGAAGATAACTTCTCCTTTCCATTTTTTCTCTACTTAATTAAAGTGGGTTTGAGCCATTTATATCTTGAATTTTACTCTCTGGGATGGGATTCCATCTCAGTGTGGAATAGTCTTGGGTGGAAGATAACAGCAACAGAGATCTCACCCAGTATTAAACCTACCTTATATCTGTTAGGAGGGGTAGTGTCAGCAGATCTCAGTGAAATACTTCCAGACTATATGATATGCTTTTGCTAGTGATTACACTGGGTTCTGGGGGAGCAGAAGCCTTATTAATTTGTGAGGGAACGAAAAAAAACCAAACCTGACAGATATTGTTTAATATAATTTTTCTTACTTTATATTTTATTAATTTACAATCAGTTTTATTTATGAGATTTATTTTTGTATGATAACAATTAAGCCATTAGGCTTAGAAATCCCAGTGGTTCTCAAAGGTTTCTTCACACTGTGATTTTAAGTCCTACTCCACATTCAGGCTGTACATAAATTCATCTTCAAAGGAATACCTGATTTTTGGACAGGAAAGTCAAGTATGTCTCAGTGAGATGACAGCTATATCAGGTCCTTGAAATCTATTGGGTATAAAACTCAGATGTCCTTTCGTCACACTGTGTTATTGGAGCATCATTAGTTTGGCAGGTAGGATGTTGTATGGAGTGTTATCCACCCTCCCTCCTTCCAGTTAACTCCATATGGATGTGTCACTTCATTGCAGAAGACCATGCAGCCTAGGAAAAGATGTGGTAATAGTGCCTCAGTGAAGGATCTCGGAGCATCCTAGTGATGGTAACTTTTAGGCAGATTGGGAATGTCAGACTTCAGATGGCAGGGGGAAAGCTTGTTAGTAGGATGTGTTTGTGCATTAGCATCTGACCTGCCAAAAAATGTAAATCCCGAACTGTTTACTTTAATTTCACACATTTGCTCTCTGAATCAAGTGGGTTTTTTTACAGTGCCTTTAAGCAGTGAAGGTTAAGCTACATCAGAGATAGGAGACTAATTTTGAGCTTTTATATTTGCAGTGGAAAAAAGATTTAAAATCAGTTGTGCCCATAAAACTCCCTAGCTGCATTTCCAATATTTATTCTCAAAGCATTACCTCCTTCTGCTATATCTATTTACACTGCCAGTTTTGGCAATTTTTGAGTCTGACTTCTGTAAACCTGGCCCATGTCTTCACCAAAGCTTCATGTAAACTGAGTGGTTATGTAGCTGAATGGCTATTGGGGCAATAGCAGTGTTTACTTGAATTTGTCCAAATATCAGACAGTCATACAGAAAAGTCACACTCAGCAAAGTGGGTGTGTGAATCTACCCTGTGTATCTGTAATTGTGTATCTGTATCTGTGTACCCTGTGTATCTGTTTGAAAATACAGCCATACATTCTCTTTTATTTACAAAGCTGTTTTTTGGTAGGAAATGCAGAAGTGAAGCTAGTGTTCCTGTAACACACAGGAACAGTAAGACAAACTGGAATAACTGATTTATGCCCTATTTCCACTAAGTTATGCAAATTTTAAAGCTTCAAATGCTATAGCAATCTGATGAAAATAGTAAGATCATTGTTGGAAGCTAATTTCCATGTGTATATGTTGTATGCATGCCTTCAGACAATATACAGCCATCTTCTATTAACAAAAGGAAGTAGCATGCATTCATTTAATGATTAAGGACAACCTTTTTTCAGAGGGAAAATAAGAAATAATTTTGTCACAAACAGGCACAGCTGGGGGTAAAAAGAAGAAAAGCTGAATTAATCATTTACTGCATGATGTATTCATGGATTTTCAGAAAGGAATCAAAAGAACATATCTAACAAACCCTGAATACAAAATAGGATTAAAACTGACCTAGAAACTAATATTGAGAAGGCATATTCAGCCACAGAGTCAGAAAAGAACAATGTGGATTAATGATATCATATAATATCTTAAATGTAAAACAATTGTCACATGCAAGCTAAGGTGAAAGGGAAGGTGAAATATACTGTAAAAAGTTATAAGGTTACAGGACTGATAACTTGTCAAAGATGGAGATAGGTGAAAAGAAGCTTTCATTTTCCCTGTTGGACCAGATCTCCAGTACTGCATATGGTAGTCCCTTCATATTAATGTGGCTTCATTCCTTCCCCTTATCTTTTGTATCTTGTTTAGTTGCTGCGTTTGGTCCTGATTTTTTTTTCTTGCTCCAGCAATTCTAAATTTGTTATTCTTTCCCTTGCCCCACATAAGTGCTTTAAATCCCAGTTATCCATACACACTACAGAGTGATACCTGCTGCAACATAAGAATATTGCAAAATTAGCATAAAAGTGTAACTACATTGCAGCTCTACGCATACTGCAATTTAATTATGGGGGTTTTTTTTCTGGATTTATTATCAAGACTTCAGTACACTTAGAGAACTACTTTGAAAGCAGGGTCATCTGTGATCCTGTAAAATCAAGGAAAGCCTGTTTTGTAAGGCTGGTCACTGATTCACATTGAAAGGGTGAAGAGCCCATGGGATGGATATGCAGATGCATATCAAGAAAGAGCAGTCAGACTTCAAGAAGTAGTTTCATTGTGCCTTGCCAATACCAATAAATAAAACAGAATTATCTTGTGGCATCAAACATATGTATCATTTAATTGTTAGCACAATGACTGTCAATATTTTGAATCAAATACAAATATTTCAGAAAAAATGGCAAGTTTGCTTTTTCTCCTTTGCTTCTATTTCCTTTTGGAATGAATATGAACTAGGGCATCACCTGACTTCAGGGTTAGAAAATGTCTTCAGACTCTTTTATTTACTTTTGTAGGCATAATCAAGAGCCTCAGGAAGAGGACAGAGCATAGATAATCCTGTGACAGAATCATTGTACTGAGGTATGGGTAGTAAAAGGTGTAGTCAGTCAAGGTAAAGTGTTGATTAAAGATCTGATCCCAAGCTTACTTTGCATTTTCCACACTTCTGTGAAATTCCTGGGGGACATTAGAAGTGCCTTTCTCTGCACTCCCTAAGGTGAACAAGCAGCTGCTTCCCCTTATAGTGCATCTCATATAAAGACTAATGGGATTTGCTGACAGGAGAGAAATAATTTGCACCTGTCTATGCCATCTTCAGAGCATCTGGTCAATTTAAAACAATTTACATCAATATTCAAAAAGGGTGCATATTGATGCACCTTGAAATTGGTCCATTCATTATTTATGATGGATGCTACTATGTGCCTGTTTCTTTTTGGACTATGTGTAAGGAGATTTACTCGCTTCTTTTGACCAACATTAGTGTAGAAATTCTGGATTCTGCTGTAAGTATGCATGAAGTATGTGCTCCTCCATTAAAAAAAAACTCCTGATACACAGATCTAACAAAAATTCTTAATTATTTTTGTGCCTACCTTTTTTCTATTAGAACGCAAAGACTAATTCCAGACTATTGTCTGGAAGCATTTTTATGAAGTTAAATTGCACATGGATTTTAAGAGTTTGCCTTCAATTTCTCAAAAGTTTGCCAGGTTTTAAGCATTTGGGATGAAACTTTCCATCAGGGAGATTTCCCTTAACCATGAATTTCTCTGGAAACCACCAGTAAAAAGTGCATAAACATTTTCTAGGACAAGATTGAAGAGAACTGTATTGCTGTATTATTCTTTGAAATTAAAACCAAGTAGAATAATTGCAGTGGTGTTACTGTAAAGCTCTGGTAACTCATTGTGGAAAAGGCAACCAGAGCAGGTGTCTGTGTTAAGAGTGTGCCATTTGCCAGCAAGTATCCATGAAGCCTCCTGGAATAACTTGAATCTCTAGAGTAGATCAACATGATGGATAAAAAAATCAGTCTTACTTTATATGAGCTGTGCTGTTATGTCCTTATGTCCAAGAGCCTGTTATGCCTGTGCTATGGATAAGTTTGCAGCTTTTTTTTTTTTTTGTGCTTTTGAACAACAGTATTATATATAATGATTTCTTGATTTTTGTTTTGTTTTTAAATCGGAAAACATGTTCCCTCACTAAGACAGAACAGTCAAGTGCTGGAACGTTAGGAAGTGATAGGATTTATGTTTTCCTTTCATCCTTAGCCAAATGGGCATGTATTAGGATGCAATTTTGTTTTATGTGCCTACTGTGTTTTGTTGGGATATTTCTTTCGTGCAGTGCTCCTGATAATCTGTGTGGATCATCCAGGTTATTCAGAACTGCTCTTGCCTCATTTATTACTGAACTTAGAAGATATGGAGGGACGAGAGAGGACAGGAAAATATTTACTGCTGTCTGCCTTAGATGTACAGAGTGATTTTAGGCAAGTCAATGAAACCTTGTTTTTCAGTTGTGATCACTGGGAGTACCTGGACTCTCAGTCAAGAACAAGTCTGAGCTTGCAGTGAAGCCCGCAGTGGTCTACAAGACCTTTTCCTTCAAAACACCCTTGTCACTTCCTGGAAGCTTCACAGACAAAACTGCTGAGAATGAGCTTGAGATCAAGTATTGACTCACTCATTATCTGGCTGCCTAGTTGTTTGTCTATTTTGAACAAAGAGAAGAAAATGATACACTGAAGAATGGAGCTCTGTGCCCTCAGAGTAGGCTTGTCTTGAGCTGGGTCATTGCATGGAAGAGTATATATCACGATGTACTTCCAGTGGCAGACTGATTCTGGTATTTCCCAACTTGTCAGGGCTTAATTTTGCAACCATTGCATTCTATTAGTGCTGAGAAACTGGAAAATAGTCTGGAGATTTAAAATGAAAAGGTAAAATACTCTTAAGTGAATAACTTTATACTAATTTATATTTTACAGAACTGCTTTTTTTCAATTTTATGCAGGGTTTTTTTGTTTGTTTTGTATGTTTTGTTTGTATGTTTTTTTAAGCACAACATTTTTTTCTCTTTTTTCATTTTATTTTGCTTGTGTTCTCATAAAGCGCTGGATACCTTGTGGGATCTCCTATTTTCCACCTACTTGATGCTATTCAGAGCTGCTTGTTCTGACCCTTTGTCCCTCCAAACCTTTCAACCACCCAGCATCCCCAGAAATCACTTTCTCATTGAAACAGCACAGCTTCTGCTCTGCAGTGCTAAGCAATGCCACTGCAGAAGAATGTTACGAGGACAAGAGAAGATGGTGAAGAGCAGATGAAAATAGTGGGGGGAAGAAGAGACAGAAAGATGAGGATGGAGACAAGTGGTGTCTGCCACAGACTGAGTCCTCAGTGTGGCTGGCAGCTACTGGAACAGAGCCACAGCAGATGTGCTGGCCTGACTGAAATGCTGCAGTCTTCAGCAGCACTCTCATTTCCCTAGTGACTGTTGACTCTGTGTATAAAACAAAGACTTTTTGCTTAGGGTGCACTGGCCTTTCTACCTGCTGACTTTGTTTGCCTTTGGGTGAACAGCAGAATTATTGCCTATTATTTATCTGCATTTCATATAATTCCAAAATTGCTCTGAATTTTTCTTGTCACTAATTACAAAGAAGATAAGCTGAAATCTAAGGCGATATCTCATCTTTGGCAGTTATTTGGAGATTCTCAATGGTTGTCTTTACTAGTTCTCTTTATTAGCATGATCATCCCATCATAAAGAGCTCTGGCAGGTTACAATAGTTACTGTCTCCAATTCATGACTGCCAAGTCTGTTTACTTAGCAGCAGGTGACATTTCAATGATAGTTTTAACAAATCTCCCCATTAGACAGCATCTTGTTGGTTTACTCATTATAGCAATATCCAATTTCCTTCATTAGCTAGCCTTCTACTCGTGGTATCCAAGAACTCTTAATGACTTCAGGCTTCCTAAACTATCATCCAAACCCAATTAGAGTTGGTAAGATTACTTATTGGAGGTAGGGAAAAGAAATTAAAAAAATAAAAAACAAAAACCCCCCATCCAACTAATTTAAATCCATGACTTGATTTTTAATTTATTGTTGTGGTTTCTACATGTTATCCCATCACTGTAGCAAATCCAAAGAAAGTACATGCTGGGAGTCCTTTTATCCTGTCAGAGCTTTGTACAAAAAGCTAATTGTAAGTCAAAATATGTACCATAACTTTTCTACATATATACAAGTTGATTCCAGTTGTATTACTCTAAATTAATTAAAAGCATGTTGCAGTCTCATCTTGCATTTTCTTCTGGTCCTTTTTGCAGGTATGAAAAGACAAGCATTACAGATCCTGAGTTCTGATGCCTAGTTTATAGTTTTATATCCTGGTACTTTATACTGACATGAGCATGGAGTAAATCAGAAATATGTTCAATAGGAAATGATTTTTACTGGACAATCTATTTTGGGCCAGGATCCTGTGCTAGAATTAAACATAGACTGTCATCTCTGTGCTTAGAACTTCTTTAAGAATTGCAGAATTACACAGTCAACTAGGTCGGAAAGGACCTCCGAGATCATTAAGTCCAACCCATGCCCTCTTGTCTTACTGGCAGCTGCCTGGGAGAAGAGACTGACCCCCCCCTGGCTACACCCTCCTTTCAGGGTGTTGTAGAGAGTGATGAGGTCTCCCCTGAGCCTCCTCTTCTCCAGACTGAACAGCCCCAGCTCCCTCAGCCTCTCCTCATAGGATCTGTGCTCGAGTCCCTTCACCAGCCTGGTTGCCCTCCTTTGGACCTGCTCCAGCACCTCAATCTCCTTCCTGAACTGAGGGGCCCAGAACTGGACACAGTACTCGAGGTGTGGCCTTACCAGGGCTGAGTACAGGGGAAGAATCCCTTCCCTGGACCTGCTGGCCACACTGTTCCTGGTACAGGCCAGGATGCCATTGGCCTTCTTGGCCACCTGGGCACACTGCTGGCTCATGTTCAGCTTCCTGTCAATCCAGACTCCCAGGTCCTTCTCCGTCTGGTTGCTCTCAGCCACTCTGTGCCCAGCCTGGAGCTCCCCATGGGGTTGTTGTGGTCAAATTGCTGGACCCGGCACTTGGCCGTGTTGAACCTCATCCCATTGGAATCAGCCCAACTCTCCAGTCTGTCCAGGTCCCTCTGCAGAGCCCTCCTGCCTTCCAGCTGATCCACACTTCCCCCCAGCTTGGTGTCGTCTGTAAATTTGCTAAGGGTGGACTCAATCCCCTCATCTAAATCGTCGATGAAGATATTAAACAGAACTGGGCCCAACACTGATCCTTGGGGGACACCACTGGTGAGCGGCCACCAATTGGATCAGCACCGTTCAGCACCACTCTCTGGGGGCCTCCAGCAGTTCCTAACCCAGCACAGGGTGCTCCTGTCTGAGCCGTGGGCTGACAGCTTTTCCAGGAGAATGCTATGGGAGATGGTGTCAAAGGCTTTGCTGAAGTCCAGGAAGACTCCATCCACAGCCTTCCCCTCATCCACCAGGAGGGTGGAAAGAAGAAACAATTATAGAGACATAAAGTTAAGTGAGCATTTAAATAACAAAAAATAAGAAGTTCAAGAACGGATTATCATCTTCAGGAAATCACTGTTTGCACTGTGCCCCAGACATGGATTCAGAGACAGAATTCATGCAAAGAAAGAATAACTGTTGAAAGGATCCCCAAGGTCTCTTAGGGTGAATTATATAGCCTCAGATGAATATATCTTGAGGTTCAATCAGCTGTATAAATGCCCTCAATCTCTGACCACCGTTTCAAGCAAACCTCAGATATATTCAGTATACTACTCCTTTGTGGCCCACATGCTTATGAGAAGAGTAAGCAGTGCAGTGAGTTCAGTGAGAACTACCTGTATGGTACTGGGCAATTCTGCACATCAATTTCTTAAGAATCTGCCACATTTTATGAGGTCTTATCATGATGCTTATCAAAAGGACTGAAGGCAGTTTGGGAGAATATGTGTTTGTTTGTCTCTGATGTCAAAAAGGAATGTCCTGAGCTGTATTAAGCTGCTGACAGTTGCTGCAGAGATTTACTTATGGAAAACCAGCACAGTGCAGTAATTTAGTACAAGCTCCAGAGAGCCATTTGTGCAAAAGCATTCATATCATACGTTGCATTGTAAATTTAGGCTTTCAAATAAAATACTGGTCCTGTTGTCTTGTACATCATTGTATGCTTTAACAATAAAAGAATAAAACCAACCATATTTGAAAATACTCTGATGCTAAAGTAACTGGAAATTTTGTAATATAACTGGCTTTCATAATATCTGATCCACAAACCCATTGTCAATCAGAAAACAATAATAGATAATTTATCTGAGGGCTGCTCAAAATGTTTACTTTACATTGTAGAGGTTTAAAGTATGTATCTGGACAGAATCAACAATGCATTTACTGCTGGATTATTATTAAAGAAGATATGGTATTTACAAGACGTGCCATTTTTAAACTTAATTTTATCTTTTGTGACCAGGCTGTGTTTATGCAGATATTCATAAACATATATGTCAGTAAAATTCCATAGGTTTTTTTTCCATAATATTTGAAAAGTCATTCATTCATAATTGATGTGACTTCTTAAAGATACTCTTTTTAATTTTAGGTTATAGAAGTTGTATAATATGAGTAATCCAGGCAAACATTCATAGCCAGAATGTTGGTCTCTTTTTTTTTTTTTTGTTCGTATCCATTCATATTCCAAGGATGACATTTTCAGTTGTATTGTTACTGGAGAATACATCCTTGCTAAGTCTTCTTTGGTTTGGATTTATTTCCTCACTTTGCTTCCTGAACATAGAAAACAATGCCTAACTTTAAATTAGTGGTTTGAGTTTTAATTTGAAATACTTTATGAAATGATGCATTCATTCGCATGACCAGTTGCAGTGTCATAAGTCTCCCAAACAAATTCAGGTAGAGCTGGGAAGTCTTATACCTTGCCTAGGCCTGGTGCTGTAGTACTAAATTCTTATGCTCTGTGATTTGAAGGCACTTTAATTTTGCTGCTAGCAGAGAATAATGAAGGCTGGAATTTATGAAAAGTTCCTTGTTCCTTGTAATTAATGTGCATTGGCACAGCTGAGTAAATGAAAATCTCCTACAAGTAGAGCTCTTACTGTAAGCAAAATATAGTTACTGTTTTGACAGTGATGTGATGGGTTTCTCTTCTTCGATGCAAATGTTAACATTATTCATAACATACTGAAGTAGAAAGCAAGGTAGCACTAAACAGCACCACAGAAATTACTGTTTATCCCTACATACCATCTTTTTTTGTTTCTATTTCAATGCTATTTGCTTCTTGTTCTCTGTAACACCATGGTCAATGTCAGTACATTAAATCCTCCTACATTTTTATTTGATACAACTGAAAAGCACATAGCCTACATTTATTCTTAAAACAGATTGTTATATAAAGATGGTGGAGAGGCAGTTTGAAAATGGAATGGTTAGATTCTATGTTGTACCACAACATTATATATTTTTCAGAACAAGTCACTCCTACTTCACCGTCTTGGTGAAATGGATGTACAGGTATGAAACATGACAGGGAACAGCTGCATTACACTCAGTATAAAACACTGATCTTCTGGATCATATTTGTTCAAAGAACATTTAAAGTTAGCAAAAATTTAACACTTCTTTATGAAGTGTTTGCTTCTTTATGAAGATGTTTAGGCATGAATTTTTTTAAAATCTGATCTGAATCATCTCATTTAGACTACATGTACAATAGTTTATGAGCTTGTTTACCACAGAGAATGAAGTTTGCTTGTAAATTTTGTCCTAATAAAATTTAGGTGAATACCAGTGATGAAAAATTAGATTATATTTGCTACAAAATTGTCTTTCTTTCCACAGGGACTGCAAAATGAAAGCTGCTGAGAAAAAAATTATCAAATTGACTTACGGAATGCGAAAGCTACAGTATAAAACAGTTCTTGGAGTACTACATTTTCCCCAGATATTTACAGTTTAAACTTCATGGTAATATAGTCCCTGTCACTGGTCCCAGGATCTCAAAAGTATCTTCTGCCTTAGAACTAATTTTGACAAAGATAAGAGTAGTATGATGCACTTCTTCATATTTCCAGGGAATTGTTTAAATTCTCAACAGTTCTCCAACTATTTAAAAATACTTAATATTTTAATGACAGAATTCAATATGTACCTAGGCTTTTAATTTGTGAGTGTATTATACCATTTACTTGAGGGAAACGTAAAGCCTCTTGAAAGAAAATAGAAGATGTAGATAAATGTTAAATACTTTCAGTGCCACCTATTGGTTGATGAATTATTTGATTTAACAATAAACATCAGCTTCCTAATTTTAGCCAAAGTGAGATAGGGCAGCTTATACTAATATTTCTAATTTGTACCCATGTCTACAGTTACATTCAAAGACATTATCTCATCTCTAAAGAGTTTAAACTCTAAGCATGTGTTTATTTTCTCTTTATAAAGTACAACACTTGAATTTACCCTGTGGGGTGTTTCAGACATCTCATGGTGGAACTGATGTTCTAAAGCACATAGTGAAAAAGTAAGATGTAGGATACATAGGAAGAGGTCAGTAAGTGATTTCAACTTTTTAGTCTGATAGGGTTTGATTTCTCTGAACACATAATCTATTCAAATTAGTTATAGCTAGATGCTAGCTGCTACTTTGTAAAATTTCAAGGTAAAGACAGTCTTTACTGCATCTCAGGTTCCATTTTTTTAATATACTGAGCACTACGGCATCTCTGAGCAATGAAGCAGAACTTAAACTTTCCACATTCATATTTTCATCAGAAACCTGAGGAATACCATTCAGTTCACTGGAACTACACAGATATTTGAAGATAATATCACATTTGTTTTCTAAAGTAAAGCAGTTTGCAACTTTGCATGAATGAGGCTTATATATTTTATTATCTTTAAATGTTTATGCTTTTTGATGTTTCCTAATGACTTTGAGTTTAGTATTTTCGTAAACTATCCCAAAACTCTGTTTTATTTATACAGGCAAGGCTTATTAGTTTCATATATAGTTACAATTTGATATTTCATAGCAGAGAGGATAATTCAAGTGTTAAAATTATTTCTTAGTTTTAGGAATTTTTCCTTTGAATATTATGTACATTTTTTTCTCTGTGTTCTGAGATGTTCTGTTTCCCAGATAAATTATACCACAGGAAAGAGGTAAAATTATGCCAATAAATTTCAAAGAACCTAACTGCTTTCAAAATTGGGTTTTACTATATTTTTCTATGTCATAAAGGGACTTAGGATCCCATTTGTCTCTTTGTTCACATGCTGGTGACACCTTTTTTTCAGAAGGTGTCAGCTTTTTTGTTATTTAATAGAAGAATTTGTTCCAGGTATGTTATCTTTTTAACTAGTGAAGGAAAAAGGAAAAGGACTTGGGGTGACAGAGAGTTGGGTGACAGAGAGTTAGCTTATCTCTTTGACAAACTATATGTTTTAGATCAGATGGTTGGAGAAGAACAGAGCTATTTTAAGACCAAGAGAGACCAACCATTGCAAGCTGAGATTGGCTCCATTTCTAGCCAGTCCTATCCTGAGAAAATGAATTTATTTCACATCTTTTCAGCTATCTGAGAGTCCAGAGTCTTCCTAAGATGGCTAAGTTTCTTCTATAGTCAAAGGCAGCCTCTCCAGGCTAGCAATATAAAGAGGAATCCTAGTTATAGGACAATGTACTAGAACAGTAAAGTATCTTTACGAGCTGTGTGTCCAAACCAGGTACTACATAGAGAATTCAAGTGTCCTTAAATTTAACACAGAACCTTTTTAGCGGCCTGAAATTTTGAGATGAGTTTTACAGTCATTATTCTCAAACTCTGACTTTGAACATGAGTCAGAATATTTGAATATGTCAGTCAGAAGCAGTCAGAATATGAGCACTTCCAGTTGTGTCAGTTTCTTTTGAAAAAATAAATTATTTTGTCAGATCTATGTTATGAAATAACCTTGTGATCAATGTCCCTGCCTGAGGACAGGCAGGGCAGGACCTTTCCAGATGAGGCCCCAGAGGTCATGGGACTGTTGAAGTCCCAGAGACCCCAGCAGTTGAAGTCCACCCTGCCTGGCCCATGGGAAATCTCCACTGTTCCCATCCTCATAGTGCACTAACACTGTCAGTGATTTGGCACTGATTTAATCCTTTCTTTCAGGACTTTTCTGCTCTTGGCATTAGATTTAATTTCTCCTCTCTCCTCATGCCCTCTCTGAATCAGGCTGCCCTTTTCTGGCACTGAAGTGCAGGAAACCAGCCTGAAGGCTGTGAACTTTTGGCAACAGAGTCAGAAGCCATGACAGAGGCTGAAAGAACAAAACTCAAGCCCTGAAGCACATTGGAAAAAAGAAAAAAAAAAAAATCTGTCCCACAGGATTTGAAATAAATTAGATTTTTACCAAATGACACAATCCTTGGCCAAAGGACAAAAGAAATCCCAGAACTGGAGCAATGCTTTCTGTAGGCTAATATGGTGAAAAAAACCCCACAAGCTTCAGTGCTAAACAATATTCTCTTGATGAGGGAAGAATCCCAAACTACAGTAACTACCTTCTGAGGGAAGAAAATCTCTATGACAGATGTCATCTGAATCTCAGCTTGCAGACCTACCTTTCAAATGAGGTGTTCAGCATTTTTCATTTTTTATATGATTTTCCTCCCAGTCCATATTAAACTATTTTTTTAAGTGTTCTTTGTGAAAAACGTGACATTTTTGTGATTAATCTCAACTGATGACTGCACACTACATAACTAAATTTTCACTCTAGGAAAAAAAAATAAGCAACTCTATTCAGTAGGGCTTCTTGGGTCATGACGCTTGTTCAAGTATTATGAAGCTTGTAATAAATTATCTCCATATGGAACTATGTTCATGTCAAAGACATTTGTCTCAGGTGTGATGATTTAAAATTTCTGAAAACAAATATTTAGCAGAATCAGTAACTAACAGTATATTCCCAGCACTAATTTGCTACCAGCAAGACTGTCTGAATGTATGCACTAAGATATTACTTTCTTTTTAACCAGAGGTTCTGGGTTGTCTCTCTCCAGAAAGAAAGTATTGAAAGATACAGTTCAGTCTGTGTTAAAGATTTCCCTCAATCAAGTAGAGTGTTACTTGGAAATATAAAAACAAAAAATTGAGTAAGACTCTTACCTATGTTACAACTGTTAACTCTTTGTTCTCCCTGCAGTGCTGTAAAAAGCTAACTGCTGCACCAATTAGACTCATCTAGAGTGGCATGTAAAAAGAAAGAAAAGTGTGAGTTTATGTTACCGAAAATGATCGATGGGATACCTGTGCTTGACTCCTGTTCTTCCATGTTTTTTAAGTCCCATTTATTACTGAAGTGATTTTGTGGCTCCTTTTACTCAAAACTATGATTATAAGTAAAAGCCTGGTACTTGTGTTTTATCCAGGACATGTTTACAATGTCTATTGCTTTTTATAAGTAGAAAAAACTCGTTTTATATTTATTCCTGAATGTTTTATAACAGTCGAATTGGAATTTCAAACTTTAAGAAATTTTGTATTTGTATTTGGAGTTGAACGAGGCATAGCCTGAGGTCTTTTTTGTTATTTTGAATTTTTTGAAGAGGCAACTATATTTTGAGGTTTATATGAGAATATTATAACTTTATTTCTTTTTAAAGTCAGCTGGAAAGAATTCTCTTTGTTGAAAAGCCAAATAATTTATTTCCTTTTGCTTAAAATATTAGTGATTATAGTTCAAAAGATGTCCTTCGGATATGCTTCATCTGATGTTCTTGGCTTCAATACATCTTTAGAAAAGATGCAAAAAAATTAATCTTACCCTTCCTTCATAAAACAGCTAATAACTCAGCATTTCATGCAAATCTAAAACATATTTAGTACAATTTAAAAATATTATGTTTAAATGTTTAAATGTAGGACTTTTTCTGGAGAGCTTGATTGTTATGTTCTGCAGCTGTGTCACTTATATTTTTGCGTACAGATTTACATTGTAAATTTTCAAGTAAGGTTCCAGACTGAGTGAATATAATGTGATGGTCCATTGTGAGAGTAGAACAGTTCCTGTAATTCTTGTTTAAAAGGGTTTCTCAGTCTCCAGAGTACCACCAGAGACCTTGCTTGTTGCAGAAGTGGCAGATTGCTTTGTACATGTACCTCATGGTGCCATCACGATGACAATGACACTTCACTGAACCTATCATTTTCTACACCTACAAGCTCTTTAATGTATGAATTATTTGGGTTTTTTTAGATATTAACCTGTTTTTATGTCAAAAATGCTTACTAATGGCTGCTCACTAGGAAAAACAATTGCTGTACCCTTAGAGCTACTTAGTCTGATCTAGCTACTTCGTGCCTGATTCTGCACAGCAAAATAATGTTTATTTCTTAATTTGTTATGACACAGAATTCCCATGAGAATTCTCATGAACAGTTCTTTGTTGATTAAAATATACTCTTCTTGAGTAATTTTTTAAAACATCTCAGTATATGGATTTATCATCTGAAAAGCATGAGAACTCAGCAAAAGAAAAAGCAAACTGCAGGAAGGAAATAAATACACATTAAGAACAAATATTGTTTCTATCTGAATACCTACATCACACTTTCTTTGTTGTTCTGTGTCTGCTTTTAACACTTTAGCCTTGTCCTGTCATTAATTCAAAGAAAGAAAATAAAAATAGCTTCAAGACAAAAGGCAGTATCACTGCATAAGACCAGATTTGTATGACTAAAATTTAGGTGCCTTAAAGTTAAATATCTCATTTGAACTTTTTAATCTTTCACTCCACTCTGTGCTTCTGTAGAGAGCTAGAATTTGAGTGAATTGACATCTGTAAGAGACTGTCTGTCACTCTGTTGGAGTTTGGCTCCTTCAGCTATGGTTAGGTGGGGTGGGATGCTTTTCCCTACATGTCCTTGTGTCACCTCAAGCTTATTTGAATGGAGTACAGGAGAGAACTTCTCTGATATTAGTTATTATTTCCATCTCATCGTATATATGTCAGAAACACTTGAAACCACTTTTTAATATTCTCCATTGAAGTAGATCTTCTAGTATAGTCACAGTCACAAATGGGAGACATTCCGTTTTAAAGGGAACAGAAAGACACACAAGAATTGCATAATCACATTTTTATTGATTAACTGACAAGAAAAAAATAATTTTTTAAGGAAATTAAAATATAAATTTCTTTTTTTTTTTTTTTTAATTGACACTTTAATCCCTTCTAGCTGATTCCTCTACCTAAGATCCATAATAATATATTTGGGAATGAGACTTTTATCCAGGAGCTAGTGATGAAGCTGTCACTCCTGATAATTAGTAAAGTACATCTTGCTTCTTTTCAGATTTTGCATTGTCTTTTATAATAAAATAATATATATTTTAGATTTGCACACATGCTTTCTAATCATTTAATCAACCGAGTCTAAATTTTTGTCAAACATTTGTCATTTCATTACTGCATTGCCTGGGGTTCAAGAGGCATTTGATTATCATAATTGAGTAATGGATATTAGTTACAGTTATAATCAAAATAAACATAGAACATTTATACATTATCTTTCACCACAGGTCCTTTTCCAAATTGTATAATCCATGTACAAACTGATCATGAATAAAATGTCCAGATTAAACAACCAGGCCTTCAGCAGTCAGTCATGCTGAAGTCAAGCATTTTCTTTCAGGCATATGTCTTCAAAAAATGTTGTACCTTTTACACATTAAAAAGCTAAATATTAGGTTACATGAACACTAAATATTTCTTACCTCAGTTCTCTGCAGTGACTCAAACTGTATTGTTTGGAAAGATTTAAAAGCTTAACTTCTTCAATCCTACTCTACAGGATGCTTTAAAGAATGTTTTCATGTGTTTATGATTTGTTTTTCAGTGATAAGTGCATGATTAACATTAAACTGTGTTTAGCCTTGCACACAAGCATGAAAGACAGAATTATATCAGTCTGTAGAAATACAGATTTCCATTAGAAAAAGTCATTTTACCTAAGATGGCATTTTTGTCACTAGAAGCGTACTGTTTGGTGTTTTCTCTCCTTTGCATTTTTATGATTAAATTAGAATATGAAAATGTACAATTTATGAATATTTAAATGAAGATATATTAAAGATAAATATAATGGTGTAATACAAACATACATATAAAGAAATATTGTTCTATTCCTAAAACATTTGCACAAAAAAATTGCCTCATTTCATGCATTTTTAAATAAGAAATGAAAGGGTTGCAATGAAATGATTCATTTCTGTTGCCCTGAAACACGTCCTGATGTTGTGTAAATGCTCTGAAAGAGGGCCATCCAGTACTGTTTCATACAGATTCCCTTGTAAATAAGATCATGCATCCACCACAGACAGTGGGAATGTTGTCATGAACTTTATTTGATCCAGGCTTTTCCAAACATGTTGGATTTTTCTCTTAAATACAAAGGTCAGGTACTAAGTGTCTTTGCTGTGGAAAAAAAAATCTTATGGAGACTTTTCTATCTTAACTGAGGGAGTCTTAACTGAGGGAGCTGACTAAGTTTTAATTCCAGAAATCTGGAGAAGGCACAAGGAATAATTTTGAATACTCAGAATTGCAAGTATCAAGCACTGGATTATTTGTGATGCATGGAGGACATCATGAAGTCTCACCTCTATTGTTTGCTATGCCACTCACAGTTCTGACCATGGAGAAATATGTTTTATAAAACCTTTTTGGGTTAACAGTATCTCTTTCATAGCTAAGGTTAGTGAAGATGTATAGGTTGTGTAACTATTTTTTTTTTTTGAACACTCATTTTTTTGAGAGATACAGTACTATATAATCTGTAGTGTATATAAGTATATAGATATAAAGTAGTCAAAATAAAAGTTTTTTGCTATGACTTTAGGCCAATGCCAGACAATTTGCCTCAAGAATTTAAAGCTAAGAGTTTACTTGCACAGTGCAGATATAAGAGGAATTCTAAATGGGAATGAAGTAGAGTTACCAAGTCCCACAACAAGGTCTCATTTTATTGTGATAGTTTGTCTTCAGTAATGAAAAAGTATCTTTAATCAACCTTTAAAAAGAACTAAGCTGAGGTACTACGGTTCTGGAGAGTTATTTTTTATTCTCAAATTTACTTCCTAGTACAAATTATTATTACAACTTGAATGTAGAATGTCTCTGTCAAGGAAAAATGGTCATAGACACAGCCATTTTGACAAACCTACCAACCAACCAGCCAGAAGAAACCCACTCCATAACCCAAAGAACCCCACAAACCTTGTCTATTTAAGAAATGCTATATCTATGAAGGGTTAGGATAGGCGAAACACAGGTGAGAAGTTCAACCCCCTAAATTTTTGTCCATTTCTGGAATTCTGCTTAGTGCTCAGAGTTTGGAAGAATGCTGTCAAGAACCAGTCTATCACACTCCTCACAGCATGAGACAAGAAACTTTTCAAGAAACTAATTATTGTTTCCAACCTTCCTTTTTACCTTTTTCCAATTCAGAGGTGGCATAATCTTGCACAAAATCCTGCTGTTCAGCTCTCTAAATCCAGGAGACCTTAGAACTTACAAAACTTCTATGGAGAGTCTGTGTCTTCTATATATCAATGGAAAACAAAGGGCAACATTTCAGTTTTAAATGTACTTTTTCAGTCTAAAACAGAACCAGCTATTAAACAAAAAGAATGGTTCTATATCTTTTGATGTGGGTATACTAAAATATTGCTGTGAGCAGAAGTCTAAGTAAGATCATGAATTCTTATTTATTTCCCTCGAATATGTTAAGAAACACAGTATATTTGTTTTCCTGTATCCAACTCTCTCCGGAGAACAGGTAGTCAAATATTATTGACACGTGGTAAATTCCAGAACATCTTAAAATGTGTCAGCCATTTGAGTCCGTAAATGTAGTTTCTGCCTATTTGTCCATCTCTAAGTTAGTAAAAAAAACCAAACCAAACCAAACCATTAGCAAGAGGGGCTGCTCTTACTGTTTATTTTCACTATAATCCCAGAAAGGCAGCAAAACAGGACAGATTTGGGTTTACTGAAGACTTTTGGACAGTGGCAAATGATCTGTAAATAGACTGAAAAGACAGGAGATTGCAATACCTTGTGTGAAATAGTATAATATTTCCTATACTTTCCTAAACCAGGTCACATTCAAAATGAAGATATATATGTTCTTGCAGTACATGGCATGCTATGCTGAAGTCATTATTTAAGTAACAGTGTAATTAAGGAGGGATTTGGGGAAAAAAAAAAAAAAAAGCTGGATCTTAAGACAAGTAATTAAGGGAAATCATAGAAAGATTTCTGAGGCTGTAGGCCTAGCTTTCTGCTCCTCATAATTGAAAGTGTACTAGGTCCTGCTAATAACACAGCTTTTGAGGAAATATTTGTAAACCTTCTCTTATAAGGTAAGTTTAACACCAAGATGTTTTGCAATTGTGTGGCTCAGTCTTCCTGACAAGTTTAAAAAATTCAAAAGAAAGGTTGTTTTGTGTTGTATCTTACCTAATGACCACACAACTCTTGCGTACATATAAAAGAAAATAGCTTCATAATTGTCAAAATCCATCATTCTTTCTGCTTAATGAAATAATTTTGACTGCCTAATGAAATATTTTGCTCAACTCCTCGCAACTAAATAAACATAATGCACACGTACACATGTGTTTCTGTTGTGGACCTCATATCGTCTGAGAAATTTGTAATATGGAAGTTCATGGTTTATCTCTTCTTGCAATATAGTACTTTTTCCAAGGAGGATCTATTAATTGAACTATTTAATTTTTCTGCCTATGCCTGCTGTCCAAAACTTTGTAACTCAGTCCTTCTGACAGTGATGTCTGTCCTGTTGCCAAACAATTTTCACGGTATTTTGAGTTGAGTAGTTGAAAACTGCCACCTTTTAAATGCCCTCATTTCCATTAATTTTTATTTTTAATTCTGCATAATGATTGGGTTATATGAGAGAGATCTTTTTACAAGCCTAATTATTCTAATTTTTTTTCAAAAAATCTCCAGATTAATGTAGGGTCTTAGTAGCCTACCTGACACTTTTAGTTCTCTGAATCTCATACATACATGCCATGACAGCTGCAGAAATGTTAATGTCAGGACCCTGTATGAATATCCTTGAAGTACCCCGGCAAGTTTCATCTGAGGCCTCCACCTGTGCACTCTCTGCTCACTGGTTTAGGACCTGCATCACCCTTTAGGCTCTTGCACTTCTTGGTCCTCCCTTGAGCTATGCCATAGGAAGGCTCTGCTCAGCCCTGACATTCTGGCGGAGATTCGCAAATGGGTCTCTGCTCTGCTGCATGGGAGCTCTGAAATACTGTAATGAAGTCTCTGCTCTTTATGTGAAGAATGATGGACCTACCTCCTGAAGAAGGGTCATAGTTCAGAGCCCTTCATGGAAAACACAGGTCTGAGGAGTAGTTATTAAAACTCTGTTTGTTGTTTTTTTTCTGAAGTGGTTCCTATTCAGCCTAGTAAATTTTGTGACTGTTTAGCAACTAGTTCTTTACCTTGCTCTGTTTCCCTGTGAGTCTCTGAACCACTCAGTACTCACTGTACTCTTCCAGTAAGAGATGGAAATATATTTCTCTCCTGCCAAAGAGTATTTCATCTCCCCACTATGAAGTGTTCTAAAAAGCTGCCAGCAGAAGAAGTGGGTGGGGAGCTGTACACAGAACAGTTCAAGTATCTTTTTCTTGTGCAGCATTAAACAAAATGGGAAAAACGGAATGTGTTGGCTATAAATTACTAAACTCATTTGATGTGGCAAATTAGCCTGAATATTAAATATCGCACTACACAGTTTTCTATTGGGAGAGAAAGGCAGTGAAACAGATGTATAATTTTCAAGCTTAAGCTCTTCTCGTTATTCCGCAGACACTTTTTTTCTTTGCAATATATCTCACAGTAAGCCATAAAAATGTTGAGCATTGTGCGTTGTTCTTAAAGAAATTTTTCCCAAAGCCTAACAGTCATAAAGGAATATGAAAAGTTTACACACCTATTTCTTGCCTATAAAGATTAAATCAGCACCATTATTCAGGATTATCTGCTCTGTATTCTGAACACTGATAATTTGGCAGTATTTACACACCTACAGGACTGATCATGACTTGTGTGCCAAGTAAGGATCTGTAATTGTCACTGAATCCAGCTGTGTTCACTGTGCTCCCATACATAATGGATTGCTTTCAGAAAAGCACATCCAATGACTTATGCTGCTCATAGGGGAATTAATACAAATAAATTTGCCTACTTACTGACCCAAATCGAAAATCGCTCAAAGGACACTGTAATGGTGAAGATGAATTAAGAGACAAAGAATGAAAATCCCTCAGAGAAGTGAAAGCTAGAAATGAGTGCCTTTCTATCACCAAAACCATGTTATTGTCCATGCCAGAAAGTTAGCTTATAAAATGTTTCCTTGAAGAAAAGAAGTATTTTCCTTACTTACAATGTCTGTAGAATTTCCCTCACTGTTTTTACTAGCAAGGGAAAATCCACATCAGAATTTGCTACCCAGATTTGCCCTAGTGTGAAGCAATACAAGACTCTGAGATATAATAGCAAGCCCTACAGAAAATTTGTTCTCAAAATGCTGCATATGTTTTCAAAAATTCATTTCTTCTTGCCACAAGGCTAGCAGTTAACCATTTCCTTTGACCAGATTGCAAAATGTTTGAGAAATAGCAGAACTGGAACTCAAGGGCAGGAGAATATTATGAGATCAAATACTGATACCATGGAAGTATTTTCTATAATACAAATTCCTTTAGCCTTCAAAAGTGATATGAGTTTATCTAGTAAAAAAGTTGTTCACGTAATTGCAGTACATAGGTACTGAATTACAATGGGGAAAAAGTAAGAAAGAGTTGGTTTTCAATATAAGAATATCAGTCACTTTTTAAATAAACTCTAATTCTGATTATTTTGGAATAGGCATTGCTGCCTTCTACAAAATTAACGTTAGTCCTGAAGTTCATTTTTTAAACATGTCTGCAAAATCAGCCACAGATTTGACAGCTGTGTGCATGCAAAATTAAGTGAAACTGCATTATGCAGTTTATAGAGTTGTTTCAGGCAAGCCTTGACACAATTTTTGTTCTATGCCTAGCACCGTTTCTTCAGAATTATCTGTTGTAGTATAACCATATCTGTTTACTTTATAGAACTATGAAATGTTCACAGTATCAAAGGTTTCTTCAGTGCACACAGTCAAACCAAGCCTAGAAATAGTCCTTTTAAAACCAACAAAAAAGCAGGGTCCTGGGGCTCCTGAAATGTCTGGATTTTGGGAAGTTATTATTAGTATAGCCTTTTCTCCAAAATGGAACACAGTTCATGCAAATAACTTAGGTATGTTCCATTGACTGTGCCTTCCTAAGGAATAATGGTCTATCATCATGTTCTCAGGTCTTGAGCAACACTTGAGATTATACAACCAGTAGAAAGGATCATAAAAGTTTCTAAATTTTCTCATTTCTCTTGGATGACATAGAATAACACAAGGTCATTTTGTGAGGTGGAATAAACTTACTGTTGTATGGAAGACAGCACACAGATGATTGTAAAGTACACTCAGATGAATGCACTGGAATCCATTAACTTTACTCTGACAAAATGCTTATTTAGGTACAATATAGACCTTATACCCCGTAGGAAGATGTATTGGGTTTTTGTGACACACTGAGGGTAGCATATTGCTTTACTTCCAGAGACAGGCAAGAACTACATTGTTCCTGGGTGTCACAGAAAGCACACATTTTGGCAGGACCTTGGCAGATTCTTTCTGCCCTCTTCTGTTCCCATGGAGAATTATGTGTGGCTAAATTGCTAGAGCCCCAGTATGAACATGGCTGGAATATTTCCCAGGCATAGGGGAGACAATGTCATAGCCAGAATTACAAGCTGCCTAGCAGACACAAAAATAATTGTTCACAAGTGTATACATGTGGGGTCTTTGCTAGATCCAGATTTTGTCTCTCTAATTTATATAAATGGCAGGTCTATGGGCAGGCAGTGTTGGTATCTGCTAGGTATTTCCCCATCTCATTTAAAGTGCCATCTGCTGTTTCATATATCTGCCAAGTATATGGATTAAGTCTGCTGTTTTCCATTTTATGGCATGTTATTAATAATGGTAATGAATGTTTGCTGAATGATAGTTGCATGGGCTGTGGCTGTAAAATTCATGGTCACACACTTCTACCCTTTCCCTTTTTATCTTACAATTATCAGAACTCCGGGTACACTTTTGACCTCACAAATATTTATTTCTTCTAAGTATTCCTTCCAATATCCCAACATGTCACAGTGCTTCACAAAATATTACTCGCTGATTCATGTGACGAACTACATGAGACTAAGCATGCATGTATCTAGACATTTTCAACGTATGCAGGCATCAAGTACAAAAGTATAACAAATTTTAAATACAGAAAGGAACAACCTGGCAGCCCTCTCCTGTCTCACATGTTATTTGATGAAGTGCATCCTTTCACAGTCACAGCAGTAAAGACAGCTAACAAACAGTCCTTCTGCACGTCGCTCCTGAAAAGTCTAGCAATCCATTACCATAAACAGTGTGTGCAGCATGTTTTGCTATTTTAAAACAGAATTAATTACATTTTAAAAGGCCTCACAATAATGTGGGGTTTTTCCATAGAAGCAGACATGTACTGAACAAGCCATGTTCAGGAATGTGTTAACGAACTGACCTTGGCGTGGAGATAACAACAGAACTGGCTTTGTAGCAAAAACAAGATAACAGGGTAAGCAGAAGCAAATATTTTTCAGTTTGGATGGCCCGGCAGGGGTGTGGACAATAGCCTTTAACCAATTAGCTTAATTGTCAGGAATGTGATCACCGCATAATGGCCAATCACTGAATGTTCTATATTTAGTAACACGCTTAAGTGTATATAAGCACCGCTATGGAGGTGAATAAATGAGATTTGCTTCAATCACATTGATTCTGCTGGCAGTTACTCCAAGCCCTCTCGCGACACAATAAGACAGTATTTTTCCTTTCAATATATCCTTCTGAACACCCTTATATCTATGACTTAAATGAAGTATAAAAACAAACTTTCAAAGGGACATATCGTGTAATTTTTCATGATATTTAGCCCAGTTTCACTGTAGCTGTGGAAACTTATGATGGTTGCATGATATATACTTCATATATTTATTGTAACTATTTTTCCACAGAAACTGGTATCAGAGCTCTATAGTGGGATAGTACAGTGTAATCAGAAGTGATCATGTCTTTCCCATCAGAACTGTCTGTCCCAATGTTCCCAAGTGTATAAAAAGCCACTTAATCACTAACTGTAATATGTTGGTTGGCAATTTCATTTTTCGTTTCACCTTGAGAGCTACAGTGAGCTCAGCCCTCATGAGCACAATTTTACACTCTGCTATAATAACTTGGATCCTACCTTGAATAATTTTTACTTACATACATATAAGGTCAACGTGAACTGTAAATATGTCTATCATTGAACAAATACTCTTGATTTTGGCCTTATTTTCTGAAAATGCTAGTAGCTTGAAATAAACTTTAGACAGGCACAAAAGAGGATTTAGTAGATTAAGCTGACTTAGGTAAGACTAAGTCCCTGTGTTCAAAACCATAGAAATTAAAAATGGCCTTCTACTTAGCCTTTGAGGTGTCACAGGTCCATGAAGGATGCATTTTTCATGTGCAGGACTTCAAAGGCTTCAGGAAATGATCAACAAATTGTTTAAGTATCATTTTTATCTAGCCACTAAAGGTTCTACAGTTTTCCCCAGTGAGCTTTAATCTATTGGCGGTTCCCAGGGAATGTCTTATGCATTTCAACATGAAAGGTCACTGATTTGTGTTAGAGTCAAAAGTGGAACATGAATTCAGGTGGTCTGGCCAAATGCATCTTCATTTGTGCTCCATCCCAGCAGAAAAATTCATAAAGATAAGCCCTTGTTGAAAGCAAAGAGAAAATTCTGAATTTCTCATGGCTGGGCTCATTTCATTGCTACATGTATCAAGCAGATGCAAAAAATACCATAACAATCCTAGGAGTAGGCATACTTTTCCCCAGACAGCAAAAACATGGGACTACAAAACATAATCTTCCTCTTCTGTCTCCTTTCCCTGAGTGCCTATCTTTCTAAGGTGGTACACAGTAGCAGCAGGTGAGATGAGAATTAACCCCACCACAAAGCAACCATGAGACATGGAGTATTGATGTAAAAGCTGCAAAGAACCTTAACTATACACCTCAGCTATGAGTAAGCCATCTTAAATGCAAAAGCCTCACTCCTCCTTTGAATAAAATTCTAAACTTTTACCTTTACGGGGGTACTGCAAAAATAACAATTTTTTTCTATATAGTCCAGTGAGAGAATGAAGTTCAATGACTTCTCTTAGTTTTCTTGTTGAGTGACACTCAGTTACAGCTACCGCTGATTGCATGTGGCTAAGCTGTTGTGTCAATACTGGAAACAATACATATCCTGTTAAAGTAAGAAGAAAGCAAAACAATAAAGGTGATCCAGCTTTTGTCTCTGTTATCCCTACACACCAAGCGTATGTAACTATTTTGAGTTTCATTTTTCAGTGTAAAACTACCTGTAGACAACCAAAGGATAATAGAAGTTTACTTCCCCCCCCAAAAAACCCTATATTTCTATAATATAATATAATGTAATACTTAATTCTGAAACTTTGAAAAGAATTAAAAAGCTAGTGGATCTTCTTTTCCTATTTTGGATAAGTACACCTTCAGCCTAACTAATATGAGTCTCTATGTGTAATATATAACTATACATCCAGTCACAGAGGGGAAACATAAAATAAACAGTGACATATTCTATATATCACTTCTCTACACTTGAAAATTGTGTTCATTTTCCAGTAGATTTTCTGTGCTGCATAAGACTTCATAATTGGAAATTAACTCAAACTGAAGGAGCATGTTCATATTTCTCAATCATTTGAAACTGTTTGGACTTTGATTTTAATCCATGTCTATCTTATATAATTAATTTCATTAGAAAAAAATACTTGATTGTCAAAGGTGTGTTCTTGAAATATTAGGGCTCGTATTCTCAGTTATTCCAGTTGCTCTGTGTCAGTTGTTTATTATTAGAATTTCTACTGAGTGCACTGAATAGAGTATAATGCCATTTCTACCTTTGCATGTGAACACAGACATTGTTTCAACTGTCAATCTACATAGAATAGTTAATTTGCAAGATATATAAGGAACAGTAATTTGGTTCGCACATTTCTCTTTGTTACAGAGATCCTAAACACTAGTTGACCCATTTTAAGAACTCCTTGAGTAAAAAAAGGTAAACTATGCAAAATGACTACATAATCATATTCAAGGATAATGGCAATATTGTGAATACTTCTGCATGAAAGTCTTAATTAGTTGTCAGACAGGCACACAGGGAGCAGACGATGGTGAAGACAGTTGTAGTTAATTATCAAAAAAAAAAGAGTAAAAGAAATAAGGAAGAGAAAATAAACCTTTAGTGTATTCTATAAAGATGAGAAATTTCCAGTTGTACCATTGTGTCCACAGCGAGCTATTCCACAGCATAATTACAGAACTAAATCTACTCAGACTTACTAGGTCTATCATTGCCCGAGTTCCTTTACTAATTTTTGACATCTAGGGTCTGACATCAGTATTCTCCATACTGGCAAAGATTCTTTTTTTTGAGGTTCCTTGAAATAGTCCCAGTGCAGGTAAAAATAATTTTCAAACACATGTATTTACTCTTAAGTTCTCTTTACATATTTATTGTTACAAAACCAGCTAACTTTGTTAAATACATTCCTGGAAGTATATATATATATAGATATCATTCTTAAAATAAATTTAGAGGATATTTCTCCCAGAGTAAAAAATGGTAAATGTGACATGTACTTCATGAGTGGTGAAGGAAAAGTTGTAGGCTTTCATGCTGTCTTTTATCTGGTCAATTTTAAAACCACAAATGCTATCTAATAGGTTTTCCATCTGAATTTTTAGTAGCTGTGCAACAGTGATAAGAGGAATTCAAGACTTGGAAATTTTCCTTTTCTATTATTTCACAAACTTAAATTGCACAACTAACAGTTCAATGCCAGTCAAACAGTACCTTTTTCAATTTCCTTCAGTGAAGTCAGTATTTCTCAGCAAATGTAGTACTTAGAGTAGCATCTGATTTGGAATCAAAATGCCACCTTTCACCTGTGTTTGTCTCCTGCACAGAAGAGGATGAATTTGGTGGTTTCCTGGGGCTGAAGATAAGTGTAAGCATTGGCAAGAAAAAATGGAAAGGACAAAACTGGAATGAGACACATGACTGGTTAATTTATTTAGTTACAGGACTAGAAGTAGAAATGGGGGAAAAAAAAAAAAATAAAAAAATAAAAAAAAAAAAAAAAAAAGTTTAGCACAAGAAGAAATACTTCTTATCAACAATTTTGGTGGGATCAGGAAACTGACTGTACGGTTTCCTGACTTCCAGTCATGTGCACTGATCTCTGTGGCGTGAAGAGAGGGAAGGGAGAAAGTTCCTTGTGTTTTCTTGATGAAATGGATTCATTCTATAGAAAAGGTGATGGTCTCTGCAAGTCCCACTTCCAGGACATGTACTCTGAGTAGCAGGCTTATTTATGCTTCACCCCAGGCTAACTACTAACTTTTACTGTAAAGTAACTTTAGAAACTGTGAGCTACCAAATATTTTCCAACTTGTCCAGTGGACTAGATGTCCCGAAAAGTGTTTCTGGGTCTGTCCTGGAAGAAAATATTTATCTTCCAGATGGCATGGAAGCAGGGCTTATGCTCAAAGGATGGCACTTCCTTCTCTTTCTTTTTCTTGACTACAGAGGAAGCAAAGAAATAACATCACATCTTTCAAACAGCTAAAGCTAGATGAGTTGATGAGTTATCCACCTCGGATAACTGAAGACAATTTCCTTAGCCCAAATTCTCCTGACAGAATAGTTAGTGTACCTGTAGTTGTGTGCTTTCCTTGAAATTATTTCCACCTTATCAGCTGAGCAAGTTACTGCCTCCATTTGGCTGATGCTGTTTCCTTTGGAAGAAGAATGCTTCTTGGTTTACATCCTGAGTAAAAGCCTCCATGGCTGCTGATCAATGACCTGACATTATGGAACACTCCAGCAGCAGAAATACATTAATACATTTTTTTTCTTCTCTGTTTTCTCTCTTTATTTTTTTTCCTAAACATAATTTTTAAAAATGTATTTGTTTGTCTCTACTGAGTTTCCACCAGGGGAGATAGTTGCTTAAAATTATATTTACATTCTCCTTGCAGAAACTAGCAGCAGAAAATCTCTGCCATGAAATGAACAAAGCTAATTTATTAGCCAGGGATTGGACTGACATCTGGTATGCTATCACTTCTTTTACAATTTTAATAGAATTTGAAGATTCACAATATGAAATATGAATATTTTATTGAATTCTGATAAAATATGGTTTTAATACTTCATAATAAAATAAAGAGCAATATTCCTGTTGTAGTTTGAATAGCCTTAAGGGTTGCTTTGCAGTGACTCATAAAATGGTAAGAAGCATTTAACAGAGCATATCTGGTTCACTGTAGAATCTGTTCCCAGTGCTGACCTACTAAACTCAGTATACAAAGATGCTGGTGCTTTCTGTAGGAAGTTGGGATTATATTAAGGAAATTAAGTCATGAGATAATGCAAATTAAAAACCAGACTAAAACAGAACAAAAAAAGAGTACCACCAAGACCAACAAAAAAAGCCAGAAGACAATAAAACAACACAAACCAAAATAAAAATAATAAACAACAAAATAACAAAACAAAACAAAAAATACTCTGAATACTGTAACACGTTTGTCATTATTTTCTGTAGAATAATTTACTACAGATAAAATAATCTATTTTATTTTCCCTAGCTGTGTCTGTTCTTTTCAATTTTTCCTTCCATAACTGAACAGAGGATTTTAATTTCTAAGGTCTCCTAGCTAATATGATGCACCCATAAAATTTGTTTCTTGCTCATCCTCATTCCACCTTCCAGGGGTCTTTTAAAAAAAAAAAATCAGAGGTTCACAAGCACATTGCTGTCTATCTCAGTGTCAGAAAAGGGAGCCTGACTTAAGCATACTTAGCATGATCCCCACATCATCCCAACAGGAGATATCTTCTGGGATTACTGCCTTCTCTTATCAGCAGCAACATAAATAAGTCCAATGACTGGAAAATTAAAGTCTCAGAAAGAGACAATTCAACAGCAGTTGTAGCATCTGCTTCCTCACATGCAGGATATCTCACCTTCATCCTAGCTCTGCCACAGATAGCCTCTGTGACTGTGGAAATTCACATGGACATGTCTGTAAAATGGGATTAGTGAATTCCTCCCCTATTTTTTTCTTATTTCTCCTATATCCATTGATTGGGAAAGTGTTGATTTTCTTATTTTTTAACAGTGAGGCATCAGCGTGATGTCATACCTGAAATTATTATGATTGGGCATAGGTAACACTGATACAAAATTACAGACAGAAGCACTTGGTGATTTCTTCATTTCTAGTAGACACAGAATACAGATGTTTTGTTATGCAGCTCTTCTTTACCACTGATGGGCAAAGATTTATCTTTTGATTGCTAATCAATCTGATTAAATTAATTCTGTCTTGACTAGTCACTGTGGACTAAGGGCAAACTTCCCTTCCTTACTGATTCTGCTCAGTCATGGGGCGACCTGAAAGGTATGAGCTTTCAAAATATTTGATTTTATTTTTGAAGCATTCTTTTCCTTTTTTTTTCTTTTTTTCTTTTTCTTTTCTTTTTATATTTTGCTTTTTTGTTTGTTTTTTTTTTTTTTTTTTTCTTCTTCTTCTTCTTGACTGGAACTAGTCTCTGTTTCTGTACTTTGCTGCATGAATTTTTTTTAATATCTTTTAACTTCTTACACTTGTTTTGCTTCTCTGCCCAGCTCCTGATTCCTGGCTTATGCTCACAGTAATTACCATGTTTTTCATTGCCCGACTTTGGCTCTTAGCTTCCACCTGGAAAACTGGCATAAGGTCTTGACTTGTTGCTTGCCTTGTACTAATACTGGTCCTACCCACTAGACAAATCTATCCATTCCTTTGGTCCTATCAAACACGTATTTAAATGCTACAGCCCAGAAAGCAGAGCACAGATTATTTAAATAATCAGAAATATGCTTCACAGTCACTCATATTAAGGCAGAATATTGTAAAAAATTATTTCAGTCTCTCCACAAATGTATTTTGCTCGACTTTTGTTTTTAACTTCCTCTTCTCAACGTCAGTTTAACAAACATTGGGTAGGTCCCTTCTGTCCCAGTGACTCCTTCACAGCAGAATTACTCAGCTTTTATTTGCTTTCAGCTGGGCTCCACTCCAGTTACATGGAAATATATTCCTTTGGTGCAATGATAATTTGTTTTTCAGGCCATCTTATTTGAACTATTGTTCTTTTGTTTTCTCCAGGTTTCCAGATAAATCTACTACGTAGCTAAAGTAAGCAACTGGAATTTATGAAGCCTAACAGTAAGATAGCAAGGGTCAGCATATTAAAAGAGAGTCAGATGCTACCTCTGCAATGCTCAAGCTTTGCTGGTAAACTGGCTTATAGCAGTCTGACTCTGTTCTAATCCAACTGTGTGTTGCCAGTCCAGAAAGTATCACGTGTGTTTCACCTCCCTCCCTATCAGATGCAGAATATACCAAATACAGTCTGTATATGGAGGTTCAATTTTAAGGTTCACAGAAGACCTGTAGGAGTTTTAGGGTAAGCCATGTTTACCATTCAGTGTAAACTGCTCGTTGATTCACTGTCATTACACACAGAAAAATTATACTAGGGTTCATAATTTATTGTGTAAGCAAAGATTAAAAAAATATTGCCATGGTCTCCAAGGTGTTTCAAAGAGGTCATGAATATCCATCTTATTTCTTGAACAAAGTAATTGATTTAATATTCTGTTTTCCATTTTCTAACCCATGTCCAATCTTCAGAATTTCAAATTCAAAGGTTCTTAATTAATTTGAAGTTCATCCTGTTATCTTACCCTGAAAAAATGCATATTATTTTTTCTTTAATTATTTAAAAAATTTTAATTGTTAACAATTGTTAACAATTTTAATTGTTAACACAGTGTAACAGTGTATGTAACACTTGACCTAGGAAAGGTGACAGCAGGAGTCAGTGGTTGTGTCTCCTTTAACATTTTGTTTCAGAATAACAATACCTCTTTAAAATCAATCTCCAAATTCTATATTTTTTCCGTTTATTATGTGTTTAATTTCCAAAGTGTTTTTAGGTAGCAAAACTTTAGATTTGTTATGGAAAAAAAAAAAACAACCTAGAATATGTTCTGTTTAAATTTAGTGTCTTTCTGTTTTGCATATTACCTATGAATGAGATAAATAACTCAAGGAAATAAATAGGAAGCCCAAGAGAGTGATTTATGCTGACAATGTTCTTCCTGAAAAAAAAGACAGAAAGGGCTTTGCTAAGACACCAGCTTCATTTTATTCTTAAATTCTTTGGCTATTCATTTACCCATTTTTTTACATTCCCTCTCCAACTCCAACTCCCAAGGGGCTTTTGCAATTTCAGATAGCTCTAAAGTTTGTGTAACTCTCTATTTACATATACCAGATAGAAAAACAAATAAAACAGAACAAGATTTAGTCCCTATTTCTCTGTTTCTTAATGATTTGTACATCCTATCAAAAATCATGTTGCTCAGCTGAACAGAATTTCAGAAATTGCACTGGATTTATAAAATCAAAAGCATATTTTCAGACGCAATAAGCCATGCAAATGACTCATGACAGTGACAGGAAGCAGTTTGAGTACCCTGTCCCAGAATTTATTTTCCTTTTCCATAAATTTTTAGTATATTCACTTCTTGGACATCCATTGTATTAATTTTAGATCTAGTCATATTCCTACTCTGGAATATACCTTAGCCATGGCTTTACTTGAGGTCTGAACACAACCTTCTTAATTGCTTCCCACTGTCCCCATTCTTCCTCACTGTGTTTTGATTCATCTGAGAAGGAATGCTGGACCTGTGGCCTAGAAAAGAGTTACTGTGCCTGCCAAAAAGCAGATCAGGATGGGGTAACATCCTGTGAGGCCCAGCTATCTCATGTCTTGAGTATTGTCAGCATCTCTCATTATTAGCCACATTCAACACAACCTTTGCTTTGGCCTACACTGCATTTTAGTACTGTACAGGTACAGTGATTCTTTTCCTGTGGAGAAGAACCTATGTGAATACAGATGTGAAAAGATGGTCATGACAGCTGTGCCTTCATCAGGCTAATAACAATTAGGTTGAACATGTTTTTATATCTGGAATAGACAATTCTTGAGTTTGAAGAATATGGAAACAGAAATATTATTGCATTTTTCTCTCCAGTTAGTATTTTTCCAAATAGGTTTTATTTAGTCTTTTAGTATAAGATTGATAAAACCTAGAGGATTCATTCCAGGTACAGTACATTTACCAGATGGTCCAACTCATGCAATGCTTGACTCACTGTTTCTGTATTCATGAAAGAAATATTTGTCAATTCAGTGATATAAATGCAATAATTTTGAGCCAGACATATATTATGATACTTTAAAAACAAAAATGTTGTGCAAGTCTACTATTGAAGTTTTTTATTTTTTAGATTTGTTTTTTTATGACTTCATATCCCACAGGATTCTTTTCTATAAGAGGATAATCACTGTGTGTTGCATCACAGTTGTTTAGCATGATCTGTCACACTCATTTAGACAGCAGATAAAATTGAATCCCTAGTGGGTCTTCTCCTGTGGTCTGCCTCAGTTCCCCTTGAGATCATGACTTCTGCTTCGCAAAGAATTGGATTAGGAGTCTTTTCCTAATGAAATTCACCTTTTTTTTTTTTTTTTTTTTTTTTTCATTATAAGAGTGTTCTTGATGCTCAGATGGTGATTAAAATGTCATATCTGGCTATTTATCTTTCTGCTCTATTGCTTATTGTAGTGGAGTTAGATAAAAAGGGGAAAAAAAATCCAGCCAGTTTATTTTGTCATAAAGCTGCTGGAAAATGCTGACATTCAAAGTACATGTTTCAGGAGCTGTGCCAAGGAAGAACTACTTTGTAAGTTTGATGATTCAAAGTCTTGAAAGGAAGAACAAGTAATGAATAAAATTAAAAAAATAAGGGGAAATAATGAAATTATGGGACTGAATTTGCCTGCTTGTGTGGCTTTGCTTCTTCATGTGAGGTTAAAAGTAAAAAATTGGTCTTAGAAGAAACACCTTAAGTGTTTAAGTTTTTAAAACTGAACTGAAATGTGGAACTGAAGGCCAAAATGCTCAATTTATAGGTAGTTTTACTGTTTCATAATATATGCATCTGTTCTAAAGCGTTTGCTACTACAGAGTAACACTATAGTTGCTTTATAGTTCCTGGTTCCCTCCAGTACAAACCATTTTCCCATTTCCTAGCTCTGTGAATATTCATTAGCAAAACCCAATCCTCCTCATTTCCTTTCTTGTTCTAAATAACCTCAAAAGGAAACCACAGCCTATAACTACTTTAGCCCTTAGGATGAAAATGAATTTGGTTATCTTTTAATCAGCCAGCTGAAATGATGGATGATATTCACAGTTTCTACTCAAGCAATGAATCACAGCACATAAACAATGCAGATACAGAAAAGATCACAGCACCTTTTAGCACTGACTAGCCTTTAGATTAAATACAGATATTAATTCCAAATTGTGATACTGATCCCCCTCTGCAGCCATTCATATGGATAATTTTCTCTTAAGATTGACAATTGTTCATCGTTGAAACTGTGTTGACAGGATTAATTATAAGAATAAAAATAACAATACCATTGTAGCAAATACAGCCTGTATGCAAATTTTTTTTAAAAATTAAAAATCTATAGAGTAAATCTTATTTTCTACTTAAAATAACACTCTGGAAGTACCTAATTTCTGGCTATGATCTGGAAGAAATATGTGTCTTCTAGAATTCTGACACTCCAATAAAACTTTTTTTCATCTGCAGACAAACCAAAGGTTATCCCTCATTACCAGCCAAACCAGATCACACCATCACTCTATAATTAGGAAGTACTGTTGTCTTGTCTCACTGGGAAAGAAATTTAAATTATTTCTTCAAGATCACACACACAAACTGAGGCAGTACCCAGAGTTCTTAGGTCCTGGTGTAATACTTAATATTGTTTGCTTCTCCCCTGCTCTGACACTTTGAATACCCAAGATACACACATACACACAGGTGGAAAATCTACTTCCAAATAACCTATTAGCTCATTAAGTAGTGGTGGAACAACTAGTAGTCGCTTCCTCAGGATTTTCCCTTTCACAATGGGGGGAATATAAACAACTTGTTTAAAATTTCATTTACATCAAAATTACAAATATATCTGCCTCCAAACATTTGTAAATAATTAAAAGACTGTTTTATGTTTTCTCTTTTACCATTCTGTTTTGTAGCAAGGGCTCTTACAAGTACACATTGCTTGCACATTTTAACTGTTTTGTAACACTTTATCCCCGCACAATTTGAGCCTGTATGCAATTTTAGCAGTTAGCAGCCTAAACACTCATAAAGTGCCCGACCATATGTTCTCTTGCTCTTCAACTTTTAGTACAAAATTCAAAGCATGCATTTAAAAAATATTTTTAGAGTCCTAAACAAATGTTGTTGCTATGCTATGAATAGCTCATGAAAACATTGAAACTTTTTTTTTAAACGTCTAAGAATTTCATTGCAATAGAGAAACTACAGTAAAATAGCAGAAGGGAAGAAAAGAAAAAAGAAAAGAAACATATTTCCTTTCACTTATTTACCACTTATCTTCCTAATTTTTCCTTCAAATGGGATCAACAAATAAGATTTAAAAGCATTAAGAAGTTTGATAATGATTCAAGACTTCTTATTCTGATTTTTTATTGATCTGTTACCTGCCACTATGTTCTATGCCACTTACATGAGTATTTCACAAATAAAATGAGCAAATCACTTAGATCTATTAATAATAATGTGCTTTTCTGTATTTCAGGACACATTCTAACTTACATCATCTGTATTCTCTAAAGATTCGTATATTTTCTCCATATTTTTTCTCAAAAAACCCTGTACACTTGACATATGATGATATAAATATCTTCTGTAGTAAGTTAAAAACACTAAAATAGTACAGCTAAACCAAATGTCAAACCATGTCTCATTTAGAAATTACCCTATCTCAGTCTTAGAGGCTTTTTTCATTATCTAGATGCTCTATTCTTTTTTATTTCACTTCTCTTGTAGCTGTTGTTCTAGATATAGGAAGATGGTAAAGTGAATTGTAGTCGGTGGAAAGCTGATTACATATGTCCTTCACTGGAAAGTATGCACAAAATAAGCACACAGAAAATAAATAAAAAATTTCATGGCTTTCCTCAAATAAAATCAGAAGACCTAAAGGTAAGACATGAATAGTATGAAATCACCCTAAACTGTTAGAGAAGCAATCAAAAACATTTCTTCAGCATCCGTCTCTTTTGCCAGATGGCATTCCTACAGCCATCCGGTTGTCCCTTTAACCTCTGATTGTGCACTCCAGCATCATTTTGTGGAAAGAAGAGCAGCAAGGGGAAGAGACTTGCCTCTTTTGTTTACTGCCATCTGTGTTTCACCATACAGTAAAAACAAAAAGGGGCTTAAAATCTCTGGAAATTTCTAGGGGTGAGGTACAATGTCACCATAATCTCTCTTTTACAGCTTGCACTATGCACAGTACCTGGGAAATTAAAATAAAAGGACATTGTAAACAACTGATACTTATTGTTCTAGAGACAGCTTGTGTCTGGGTCTTGGTTATTCTCTCTGTAATACATTACTAGGCTGTCACTGCATGGATGCATACTTCAGAACTGAAAGAATGAGCATCTCTACTGTGTGAAAAAAAAGGAGTACAGATATATGCCAAATTTCATTTTTTGTCATAATGCAAAAAAAATTTATTGTTTTAGAATTTCAGTTTGCTCTTAGGTCACAATTCGAAACACACACACTAAAATGGGAAACTCAAAAACTTAAAACCTGACCATTTCTTTGACTTAAAAATGTCTTAAGTCATAATGAAACAGCAGATTTCAATTAGTAGAAAAATGTCTATATTGAAAAAATTACCTTTTTTCCAGAAAAATTGCAAAGTTGGTAGAAAATTGCAAAGTTGGTAGAAATCTAAGTGGCCGCTCTGAACTCAGACCAAGTCAGCTTCACACCTAGAGAAAATCATGTGTAATAAAAACCTTTCAGGATAGAAAGCTCTTTGCTGCTCTCTTGCACATTATCCAGATCCAGATCAGCTGTGTCATTAATTAAAGCAAGAAACCAATGTAGAATCAGGAAGAAGACTAGAAACTTCCAATTTCCCCGTCTCTGTTCCTCCAGACATAATAAAGTCAAGCAAGGATTTGGCATTGAAAATCAAATTATTATAAATAATTTGTAGCATAAATCTATTATTTTAAGACTGCTTTTGGTTTAGAATTAGGAACTGAGAAGATACCCTTTGGGGGAAAAGAATGTGGGAAAGGACTTCTACAACCTTAGAAATTTTATCAACACCTTCAGTCACAACTTGGGCCTCAATACTTCCAAGTTAAACGAGAGCAATCTAATTTTCATACTGAATGATCACAGAGAACAGTACTGAGAAAAGGAATAGGGAAAAAAGGAAGAATTTGTAACAAAAAGAATACTTTCTTTTCAACAGTGTACAGGATTACTGTGTTTGTTTGTATCCTGTTCTTTCTCAGTAATTTTACATTTCAGTGGTACTTCTAAATATCTGTATTAAAAGTTGATGTGTTTTTAAAAGACCCCTAATTTATGACTGTTAGCACAAAGTTTTGATACTGGGTTTTTATCATCAGGACTTTTATTTTTTAAGCTACCATCCATAATCCTCTGACAGTTTTGGTTATTTTCAGTTCCTGAGTAATTTTCAGGGACAGTAAAGTTTGTAAGGATTCAAACTTTTTTCTTCAAAACACAAGAACGATGGCCTATGGAAATAAAAGATCAACTGAGAAAATAGAGCCTATTAATTAAAGCTCTTTTATAAAGAAAGTATTATTACTGAGATAAATTAAATAGAAACTCTCGATATTAAAGCATTCACAGAGTATGTTTGGGATTAACTAAGGAATGACAACATAACTGCTGATCTCCTTAAGCATAAGCAAAGCTAAAAAGAAATCCAATGTATTTTTTATCACAATGTGATATCACATGAACTTTATGTTTCTGAAATAACAGGAAAAACTCTTCTCAATTCCACTGCATTGAGTGTAAAAATGCAGTTTTTACATTCATTGGAAACATTTCAAATGATCACAAAAAAAATCACAATAATATCCACTGCATTCAGTATGAAATACAGAGTTTCTTTGCAATCTTCTACTGTACTCTCAAACTCTTTATCCTTCACAAATAGCTGCTGGGTGCTGGATGATGCTACCATCAATCAAAAGTCTCAGAGAAATGCCTACACCTAATTTAGTCCATCGGCAAAATAACAAAAAATGAACTTTAAACTACTTTTGGTTATTTGGTGTCTCTAGCTCAATGGCTCTTTGTAAGAGGGTTCATGTCAGACTAAGCTACTTGTCTCATCTGAGAGTAACTCAGCCACAGGAAATGTTTTGTGTCCTCTTTTTGGAGCAGAAGGAAATATTTTACTGTATTCTGTTGAGATTATAAGTAACTTGACACTAAATAGACAACTAAGAAATTCATTTTCTGCCTATTGCTTGAGAACATGTGATACAAAAATGTGGTTTGTTAGCTTTTTCCTTTTTTTACTTTGCTCTTACTTAACTAGATATTTGACTATTCATCACAGTTTCTCAGTTACTGTACTAATTAACAGATAAAAACCTCTGAAGTCCATATCAAAGACTGGCATCTGTCAAATTGAGACTGCAGTATATTTCAGTCCTAACAATTATAGGAGTACAAAGTACATTTTCCTCCTTTAAGAGCAGAAGTCTATTTGAACATGACTTAGAGAAAAAATGACATTAGGCCATGGCTGCATCGAGGATCATGAACTTTGTTGCAATCCCAGCCAGCGCTGTAGAAAGCAAGCCTAGCAGAAAACTCTGTGAAAAGTTAATGAACTTGCTGTGAATATATTTCTCTTATTTGGATACAGTTAAGAAGCTGGAAGGCAGGACTGCACCCGTGCCTCCCCTTACAGCTGCCACAGGCTCATAAGTGCCCCAGGAGAGAAGTGTCATGAAATATACTCAGACTAATATTTCTTATCAGGAGTGCATTGTGTTTGTTACCCACATAAATTTTACTCATGTTCATTCTTAACACAGTTCTCTTCTTGTTGTTTGTTTGTTTGTTTGTTTGTTTTTATTGCTCTCTTGTGCTCTAGAAAAAATACTTAAAGCCAAAAAGGTTAAAAATTTTATTATGTTTTAGATTTTTCTGCTCCTAAAAGCATGCGTGTATGCAAGGAGGAAGAGATTTTATTGCATTAACTTTGTCTCTGAGTAAGGGGGACACCAAGGATTCTTTGAGCAATTGCTTTACAATGGCTTTGGAATAACGTACTACTGTGTAAGGCATGAAAACAGTCAAGAAGTGACTTCCTTTCTCAATTTCAGTTCTCTTGTACACATGCTGAGTGATAACATCGAATTAGAATACTAATAGAGGTCTGCAAAGAGACACAAATAAATTCATGATAATGGATATGTGCAGCTTTGTTGTCATCTTTAATTCTTGGTTTTGTGCATCTGCTTTTTATTTTCTCCCGCTTTTGAGATGTGAGGTGTTACATATTCTGTAAAATATAAGCTTTGGTTGTTGTACATGGATTGCCCTCCTCTAAGCTCTCCATACTACTTTATAGTCTGGTTCTAGCTTCCCTTATTACAGTTTCATTTTATTGTTGAAATTCTATCTGTCTGCACAAGAAATTTCTTCAGCAGACTTCAGATCCTGTATAGCCATTCAAATAGCCAAATTTACACTTTATGAATAAAAGCGAGCTCTCCCTGAAGACTGAATGTACCACTGAAAATACCTATTGTAGTGACCATCTCTCACTTCATTTGAGAACTCCTGGGTTTTTGATCTACCCAGATCCAAGGACCTTTTCGTAATGCCTTTTAAACCACCAGCTGAACACTGGGAATCTGACCATCACTGCACAAAGAATGTCAGTCTTTATATTCCCTTTAATTTGAACAATAAAAACTTTCCTGGGTTAAGTTGATGCAGGATAATGTGTTTTTCTCTCACGGAAGACACTACAGTGTCGCTCCAGCAAGACATTTAAATGATGAAAATCACCCTTTATGGGGATTTTATTCCTTTAGTTATGACGATTAGTATTTTAGGTCTTGCCTTGAGGTTAAGCAGAGGGGGAAATGCCACAGGGATAATTCACACTGTCAGGCTTTTTTGACCACATTGCACAGAGCTTATCCCCTACCTCCTCTGTGGCAGATATGGCTTGGAGAAAGTTGTACTAAGGAAGAAGCTGGAATACCCCATGAAGAGACAAGATGCAAGCTAATAACTGTGCCACTAAGGCAGCCAGGAATCTGCCTCTTTAGCTGGGTCCTGACCTCTTGGTTGATTAGTGCAGACATACAGTAGTGCCTAGAATGAGGTGTTCCCAGGCCACATTAAGATTTGGAAACCATTTGGCAACATCTGTTCAAACACAGCCCCTCAGACTGCTTTGCTTTTCCAAAAATTCTTACTATATTTCTTTCACTGACCCTATTTCAGCTCCTGTACTTTTAGAGTTATGTTTCTTTGTTTATCTCCCTGTCCTTAGAAGAAGAAAACAAGAAGGCAGTTGTGACTCAGATAACACACAAGTGGCACAAGTGTTCATTTATATTTTTATTCAGGCTTCAGTACTATGGTTGAAGTCATAGCCTCTAAGTAAATCTGATATTTTGTACTTCTGTAATATATTTTTTTCTGACTTCCACATCCCAGCATCGGTCCCGGAGAAGTACTGATTTTTTTTTTTACTTCTCAGAATCTTTATGAACTTAAAGCTTGAGTGAGAACAAGAGGGGAAAACTTCATCACTCTTATCAGATGGTTGACTGTCCATTTGGCATTCTGCCTGGAAACTTGCAAACTCAATTAAATGCACATATGGTCCATAGCAGGCAGAATCAGTCTTTGCCAACACACACCCCTCATACAGCACTTCCAAACTGTACCCACGCTAGATAGCTTTTTCCATATAGATGATTTTTTCCACTTCCCCAGCAGCATCAGCTCAGCATATTGTCTTCTCTGCCCTGGAAGAATACAGGGAAGAGTGCCAAGATGAACATCAGTTTGAACTCCACAGGGGTGATTTTGCTATCGAGGAGCTTTTGTTGAGGAAGACAGGTATGAAGATACCTCGATTTAATGAGCAGTGCTTGTAGAATTAATAAATCTTCTCAATACTCCCTGAAGCAGCTGCTCTATTTTGAAATAATAAGCATATGGTTTCATTATATTTCATTGATTTGATCCCCTTCAGCTAAAGAAATATTTCAGGGGAATGCAAACAACTTACAGAATTTCTGAATATTTCTCAGTCCTTTTATTTTTCCTGGCTAAACAGAAAGCTCACTAGCATGTAAAAGAAAGAGCCAGAGGCAACATTCAGATTTCTTTATAGGGGTTGTATGAGGGGCAATGGGGCCTCTGACAATAACAAGGACTTGTGTGTACCTTGAAGTTACAGTGCTTGGGAGATCCCTTAAAGGTTTTGGTTCTGTAAAAGGAACTGAAAAAAACCCAGTCTCAAGCTGGACTAATGCTATGCATAAACTGTATTCTTTATTTAAAATTTCTCACCAGAGGCAGAAGACGGGCAGGGAGGAGGGTGAGAAAGCATTAAAGCAGCTTGTTAATGTAACACATTCAAAATTTGTAGAAAGAAGGGAAGATGTGGTATAATTTTAAATTGTCTGCAAGAACAAACCTTCCTGAATAATGAGAAGCATGCTTTACATTCTCAGTTGTCAAGGCCATTTCCACACCCAGCTGTTTTTGGGGGAAACTGTATTCAATATTTTATTCACTATTCAACAAATTCTGAAGTGAAAGTGAAGTCAACATGAAGTGAAAGTCACTCTCATTTTTTTAATAAGATCTTTCTGGAAACTGATTTTTGGCAGCTGCAAGCTCAAAAGCTATCTTTTTAAAGGAGCCAAAATAAACAAGGAGAACTTACATATGTTTTCATGAGGTAACTGGATAGTCTTGGCAGCTCTGGGGTCTCAAGGGCAGGAGCCATTCCTGGAAAGGCTGGTGACTGACAGGGAGGTACTAAGTTCTGCTCTATCAGCAGTAAGAAAGATGTACATTCTGCTGCCATTCCTCATTCATTGCCACCACAGGATTCTGCCATATACACATATTCGTATGCTCTACATGTTTATGAGTATGCTGTATATGTCTAGGTATTTGTGTCAGTATAAGCATACATACGTATAGATACACAGTACATATAGCTTTTCTGAACAGCAAACCATGTAGTAACAGTTGACAGGGTTGTGTTTCTTTACCTGAAAAAGCATTATGTTTGAAAGTACTTAAAGTTTCCTTTTATTAATTTTTTTTTTAAATTAAAACCTGATTCCAAGAATCCCTTTGAGTCGTACAGGCATTTTCCCATGCTGGTATTTTAGAATGACAAAAATCCACCTCTTTAATGATGCTGAAGCATCTTACTTCTTCAGCTGCCATAAATGCCTGATATTGAGTCATGTAACTACTGACATTATGAAATCAAACGAAAGGATTCACTTCCAGGTCTTTACCACATTTGAACCAATAAGCTCTATTTGTAGATCCAGGCCTATAAACTACAGACTCATTTCCACAAAAGAAACTCCTTGTGGTAGTTTTCATACATACGAATTCAGTGCTTTTTAGGACAAGCAGCTGTATGCTTCAGTTTCTTTCAAGCATAAAAAAAAGTGTTCTATGTTTTTATGGATTGCAAATTGTTCCTTGGATCAGTCAAAGATATCTTTTTCCCTCGTAGAGCAAGCAAAATAAACTTGAACATCACAAAAAGTGAAAGAACTCCATCACAAAATAACAGTTTTTAAAAAGCAAATTAATCTCCCTGACCTTAAAATAAGTCAGAAATATTACATTTGCTATCAAACTAAATTGCAACATTTATTTCAGCCTCTATGGTCCTGCAGAGATTGTGGCACACTGATGTCTGCTCTTTATTTCTGAAAAGCAAGTGGCAGGGAGACAGATGAATGCAGTACTTCTCTTTTGGTGACATAATCCATACATTATTAATTTTTGTTGTTGTTGCTCTAAAGCTGTGAAACAGATGCCATTCTGAACTGAAAATCACCATTCCGATACGAGCAGAAGCAGCCCCTGAGCTAACTAGTCAACTAATTAATGTTGCATAATTTAATAAAGGATAGTAATTACTCAGTTTTCCCCCTCTTGTTCCCCTCCCTGCTAATGATAACATTATTGAGCTCAGGCAGGGGGTAGTGAGCATGTGTGTGTGTGCAGAGAGAGATAATTTACAATGAAAGAGGATGAGTAAGCAGATGAAGCAGAAAATGGTTCAGTCCAGGAACAGAGGAACAGGCTTCTAAAATCTTATAATTTCTTATTTAGGGGGAATCTGTAGAATGCCAAAGTATTAAGCAGAATAATCATGATGACAGTGTCATTAGATGAGGTACAGGAAAAAAGTTAATCTTCTATACAGGAGGGAAATATACTTATGGATAGAATAAGAAAGTCTCCTTCACAGGCTTTCTCTTTTCTCCTTTGTTACCTCTGAGTGGGCAATAGATGATGTCAATCTGAAAAAGCAGCCTGGCATATAAATTCTCTTTTACAAAAAAAGGTCTCACAGGACTCCTAGCACACCTGTATATCCAACCAACACATTATTTAATTCATTACAATCTGGTCACATAATTTCTCTATTTTTATTCTTTTCATTTGGTTAACGCTCAAAGACTTATCAGAATATTTTCTTATGTATTTTTATTCTTTTAAAAGTAAAAATGCTGAGCAATTGGAAGCTCCACTGCTGGAAAAAGCTGATGAGAGCAAGAAAATGAAGACTTCTTTCTCAGTTAACAAGATTCACCTGCTTAAAATACACATAAATTGCATTACCATCCTAGAGTCTGAATTGCTGCGTTACTTTTTTTACTATTTGATTTTTAACTAGAATCGGAGCCTAGATTTCTAACGGAGGTAAAGTTGTTAAATAAGAGTGATAAGTTAAATTATTTATTACTCAACTTCATAACATTTTGCACGACTTTCTATTGATACACTTCTTATAACTGCTGAAGCAGCTGATCTAAATTTATGAAATTATGTGTAAAACAGTACTTTTTCTTAAATTTTTCCATTTTTCCAGATGTAAACTAACTTCATGTAGTCTAAACTCTCTCATTTGAGGCAGAGAATGTAATTTTTTTTTTTTCTGTCTTTACCTGATTCTACAAATTAAGGCAGTGAAAAAGTGAAAACCACGCAGGAACCACTCCAGATTAGCTGTTCCATACCTGACATGGAAGATGAATGTTCATGGAAAACAGGGATGGGATGTTCATCTGTTTCTTTTCCCCATTTCCAAACCATTGCAGAGGAAAGACAAAACATATCTATTGACATTCTGCAGATGAAAAGAAAAGAAAGACACTAGAAAAACGGAGTTTCCTCCCAGTCTTATTTCCCATCAGTCTGTTCATACATTCTTCCTCTGATGGAAGGCAAGGAATAGAAATTGCATTTTAAATAATATTTTTTTCTTTCTGTAAACCTGAAAGCTCCTTAGCATCCATTACACTCACTATACCACAGATCAAAACTCTTCAGATCTCTGTTTTCATTAAACCAATTTCTTGAGACCACAAGTGCTTGGAGTACCACAGTAACATGAATCACTCTTCAGTTTCTTATGTGTAGGAAAATGAAATTTCATTAAAAAAAACAAATACAGTAAAAAGTATATAAAAAAAATCCATGCAAGAGCAAGTGAAGATCTTGAAGAAAAATAGTACTTTCAGAAATGAGAGATATCTACACTTTGTAACCAGTAAGTTATGTCTGTGATCTAAAACCAGAATTTTCATGTGAGTGTAATTTTGCATGTGATGGTAAAACATAAAGCATTACTCTAAACAAAGAGATATTATTTCATTTACAGTTACAAATATGGGAATATATGTGTAAATCTCCTCATGCTTCAGGAAGAAACTGGGAAAAGAGCAGGTTAAAGCTTCTGATAGCATAATCAGCACTGTTTAAGTCATAATATTAAGTTCTTTAAAGCACTCAGGTTTCACCAGAACATTTAATTTGTCACTAGATGGTCATTAGTAAGCTGACAACTGAAATGTGCATATAAGAGTAGTCTGAAACAAAAAGAAGTCTGACAGAGGAAATACAAAGAGAAGGCTGAAACTAGCCAAATCATCCTGGCTGCAGAAGACAAACAGTTCTTTAAAAATGAATAATTCCAATTTCCAATTACTTGACCAAAGGGAATTAAGCGTATTCAGGTAGGAAAAGATGAGAATTCCTTAAAAACATATTAGAAATTAAATTCCTGAAGTGCTAACTTGCCTCTCCTTTCAGCAAACTGTGAAACCATGACTGGACTTGGACCATGACTTTCTTTTCATTACCACAGACATCCTGGCCTCAGTTTAGCAGCCACACAATGTACGATAAACACCTGCTTAGTAACATTCAAGTGTACTCAAAGAGAGGCTCTCAGCAGCGAAGCCTGTGTGAAATCCCTCACAAACAAAACATAACTGGAAATACAGTAGTCCCACTTTACAATCCCATCCATCTAGGGGATATAATAATGAATTAATATAACCCTTTTCTTTTACTGTAGCCTTGCCATGACTATATTAGAACACAGTCTGATTCACTCCGAGCAGAGGAGGCTTGAAGCTTTAGTATGTCATATTGTGACAGAACCGCTTTGGTATATATTTTACATTATGTGTGTCTGTCATTTTGCATATCAATAACCCTAAGGAAAAAACTTACATTTCAAAAATTACATTTCAAACATTTAGAGTTTCCGGTCATGTCCATTTCCTACAAAATCTGATGTTTGTTTTGTACTAAATAGAAAATATCAAAACACTGTCAAGAAATATTTTAAAGAAATTTTGGATCCACTGAAACATTGAAACAAAAAACCACAACATATTTTATTATGAAAAATGTGAAAATATAAGATTAAACAATAAGAACATTTTTCCTTCTTCTCCTTGTTTCTTCTTCAGTAGAAATGTATCAGGGAAGTAGACACATTCATGGACCAGACCACAATTTACTATGAAGGTGTTACTGACAAGCTGTAGTAAGATGATTTATTTGGCTTATTTTTTGTCTGTCAGTAGCAAATATGGAATAGAGAAGTGCAACTCGATTACTAAACTATATTGATTAACTTATACTTCTCATCTTTAAAGCCTATAGATGCATATCCATGGTAGGTTCCATGCTTATATGCACATACCTGACCTAGTGTCTCCAACTGAATTCCAAGAAAGAAAAAAACTTGTCCTATTTCTAAATTTACAGCAGTGTTATTTGTGCTTTGTATAGTTACAGTCTTCTTTCCCCCCAGGCTTGCTAACCTGAACCTTCACTAAAAAAGGGCTATTTTTCATTGCTAATATGTGTTATAATTAAAGGAGATTTCTTAATTTCTTCCTTAGTATTTTTCTACACTGTCTCTCATTCTCTCGTTAGGTTAATTAGTACTTTAAAGTAATAAATGCAAATTTTAAACAAGATTGGACTGTAAGCACAACACAAAAGAAACCAATACAACAGTAACAATAGTAATAAGGAGTCAACACAGTAACATTCATGCTAACGGAATATTTTAGGGGATAGAATTGTTATAATAGTTCAAACCAGTACCAGAGTTTTTTATCCCTCTAAAATACTCTCTCTTGGGCAAGGCATTTATTAATAGAAATAAATAACAGTATCATGACCCAAGAAGCTTTAAAGGCAGATGAAATGCCTGTAGACTGAAGTAGAGTTTTCATAAACTCTGGCTTTTTGGGCCAGAAATCTTTCTCCAGTTTTATTGCAAGTAAATCTCAGATGTTACCTTATAAAATTGCAGGCATAAAATACAATCTAAAAGTTGTTGCGTGGTTACAAATCAGTATCTAATATTTTGATAGCCATATGATAACTCTGAATGAGCAATAAAAAATATTTCAGTGAAACAAAGCATCACTATTTCATATTATGTGTCTGAATACTGAAACACCTCTTATAACAAGGCAAAGAATGTATTAAAGTAATAAATAGAGTGTTATCTCCCAAGTAGTCATGAACTGTCTTGGAGAACTTAACCCTTTTCAGTCCGCAGCAGCCAATATTACATGTTCTTCGTAGAATTTAGAAGATGGTGTACCTTTTGCAGAAGATACATGTGTTTACTTTTCTTGTTGCAGGTTGTAGATCATTTTTAATATGAAAATATTATGAGAAGAAACAGTTCACTCTAATACTAATCTTAGTTTTGGTAGCACATCATTATTATGAATATTATTGCTGATGGATAACACAGCAGGAAAATCTTGGAATCTGGTCATAATATCTAGTAGATGACAGACTTCCCAGTTCTGCTGTTCAGTTTCTCTCTTCACATCGATTGCCACTATAATTCCTATCAATCTGTCCTTGTTCTTAATTATACCCACCCCCTAAATGTGTTCTATATAGTACACTTGAATAGCCATTTAACCTTTTCTTTACATAAAACTACTTGTTATAGATTATGGTATTGTTAAAACATGGGAGAGGGTAAGGTTATTTAAATATATATATATATATATATTGTACCACCAAGAGTCCAAGTGCTGTGTTATTCAGTGAGTAGATGCTTTCAAAAGTGGCATTATGCATTTTTCTACTGTTCTTTTAGAATAATTCTACTGTGATCTCAGCATTCCATACTGCTTTATTGTGCATAAATATCTCCTGTTTCTTCTACCCCTAGAGGCAGATGAGTAGCAGTTCTTCAGCACTTGAAATTGATGATGACACTTGATATTTCATCTCATTTACTCAAAGAAAGCATGGAAGGGAAAAGTTGCTATGGACTTCAAACACCTGCCAGTGGCAAATTACTTCAGATCTCCTTAGGAACTATTAATAGTCACTGCTGCAATTTCATCTCTTCCCAAGTGAGGGGAAACATTTTATATGAAATAGTGTAGTGGGTGGTGAGAAACTCCTTGACTCATCTCATGCATTTTTCATCATTATTTTATTTAATTATTTGTAAAGAAAGAGTGCAGCAGCAAGGATTTTGCCTCAGTTCCTTCAAGTTCACATTACTAAGCTTTAATTTTCTTATCAGCTCTTCTAAGGAATGTACATGTTACTGTTTTTATGTAGGTTTTTAACGTTCGATCTGGAGATTAAAACTGTATAACCGGCTCACAGCACAACGTCACCCTTTGCCAGTCTGAGGAGGTGAAAATCTATGCCTTATTTCCTGCAGTGACTCAGAACTGATGTAAGGCAGAAGCTGAGTCTCAGATGGCTGAAGTAAAGTTGTTTCACAGAGCTCAAGGAGTCCAGGTCAATCTTTTTCACTTTATCTAGCATTTTGCTCTTCAATTTGCACATGGGGTGAGAGAGGAAACTGCAAAATAAGTCAGAATGATTGCTGGCAAAATGAAAGTGGCATCAGGACTGATAGTCTCTGCCATTCAATAGGTATCGTTACATATGGTAAGGATATTTCCCTGTAGGTTTCCTACTGTTAGCTTATTTTTCAAAAATAGTAATAATTTTCAGTCTGGTCCATACAGCATGTCATCAGTAGGAACACTTAAAAGAAATAATATTGTTAGCAAGGTCCATATTAACAGCCATAATGTCTGAAAACAGAATAATCATGCTCTTGCTTAAAACCCTGCCAGCTGGTTATATGAGGTAGCTGCCATTTCTGTGGCATTTCAGAACCCTCTCTGAGGCAAAAACTGCCGCAAGTGCAGTGGTAATTTTATTTAGTTATGGACAGAATTGGAAAATGTTCAGTTGCAGCCAACAAAAATTTTAGCTAAATGTTGAGAAAGCATCACGCTGGCTTCCTGGCATATTCAGAAAGGTCATGGAAAGTCACTTCCAGAGGTGGAGTTTTTGTGAGGCGATCTAACTCGTGGAAAAGTGTGGAAGTGGGTGCTCTGTGCTGTCATGTGTGCTGTGTTGCATGTGAATGTCTCCTTTTAGCAGAATTTGTATGTTGCAGTTCAGAAGCAGACCCAGTGAAGCTGATACCATGAAGGAAACAAGCTGTCTCGAAACGTGGTTATGCCTTGAAAAACCTGACTGGAATATCATGTCTGTCAGTAAAGGAAACAACCATGACCGAGACAGTCATCCAAATCAACAGTTATACTTGCTTCAAGATGAGCTATATTTGCTAGGGATGTGTCAGAAATGGTTTATTGTGTCATCTTATACACCTGGTGTACAGCTGAGATGCTGTACTGGACAGAGAATGACAAAAAGAACTGATGCTTAAAGCAAAGAACCCTACCCAAAGTGTTTTGCTGTGTAAATTTCCTGGGTCTGAGCAATGAGCCTGCCATGTCCAGGGTTCCCCAGTGCTTGGTCACTCTGTTTTCCTACCCATGCACAGATAGAATTGAGAAGAGATGATTCTCCCAGAAAGGCTCACTTCATATTCTAAAATGACCATGTTAGTTAATTGTGTCTGCAAGCTGAAGGATTCATCTGCTTTGAAAGAAGGGTTTTTACAAGAACATTTTACCTTCCAGTGTTTCTCTCTTTTAGGTCCTTTATTAAAAGGAACAATGTTGCTGTGCCTCAACAATCACCATACCACCTAGAAATTCAGACAGTAAAAAATCTAAATTAAGTTAGACAACTGATGAAACATTTTGATATTCTAAACCACACTTCAGTATTATTTTTCAGTTCATATCTGTCATTATAAAATAGGAAAAGAGAGGAAAGGAGAAGAATCATTAAATCATTAAAACCATGTAAGATTGAGGAATTGGCCCTTTATGCTAGTGAGTTTCATTTTGAAAATACTGAAATAACATCATGAAATTGTATTCACTTCCAATCAACTTGAAGTTCTTATCATTATGAAGATATTAAAAGTTCTGCAAGAGTCAGTCTTCTGTGTGTTGTATGAGTGATCTCATCTCTCTTGCAAACATCAGGAAATACCAGAGTACATGAAGTTTGTTCACACCACAGAAAACTAAGAGGTGGAATAAGTCTTCAAAAAGAAAATGAGTAAACAGAAATAATGATGGGTTAGGTTTGGGCTGGATATTAGGAAAAGGGTATCTTACACTGTGAGGATAATTAGATTGACTAGAGAGGACCACAGTAAACATTCATGGAGAGCACGGGAAAAGTCCCTGGGAGGTTTGTTGTTTTTTTTTTTCTTTAAATGTTAGGCAATGTTTATTCAAGTATGGTTTGAAAATGGATGTTCCTGCTATAGGCAAGTAGTTGAATTGTATGACTTCCCAAAGTCTTGATGAATTCTGTATTATGCAGGTTTATGAAATACAAATGATTTGTTACCCCAGAACTGAAAAAATGTGGTAACCTAGATGACAGTTAATAAAAGTTACTTCCATGTTAAGGTTTAATAGATTACATGTCATTTAATGCAAACTGAGAGATATAAAACTAGGCTTGCCTATAGAGAAAATTGAAACTCCCACTCATTGTAAGGAAATGTTACTTTAACCAGAAATTATCAAAAAGCATCTGAGCATTTCTATTTAAAAAGGCATCCTAGATTCTGAAAGCATTTAGACATTATGAACCTCATGACCCCAGGAAAATTGAAATAAGGCATTTCAGAATTGCCTTAGGTGTAGCAAATATTTAGGAGCAGGATGATAAAGCCCCTTTTTACTTAGCGAAATCAGTCTCCTCATGTGCACACCAGAGAAATGTTTTTGATCCCACTAACAGCTAAGAAGCAAACTCAGAGGTGTGCAGACTTAGAGCTGATGGATATCCAGGGAAAAGGTTTCCATGTGGTTCATGGATCATGGGGCTGAGGGAAGTCTTGCTTGGTTCCTGTGATGTTGTGGATATACTTGCTGACCTTCCCATTTGAAATACTCTCCAGTTCTGATCTATTGCAGCATGGCAGAGTCTGGTCATTTAAATTTCTGTATCTTTTCACAATAGGTATGAAGAAAAAGACAAATAAAATGTTCTTGTGATCAAGAAGACTAGGCAAAAGTTATAGTTTGCAGATCTGTCTGGTCTTCACCTTGCCAGGTTTTTATCCCATAGCTGGCCAGATCCTCCCTGAATTTTGACTTTATCTTGTTTCATCTAGTGTATAAAATTTAACATGTGAAATTAAAATTATGTGATTTTAATTTGCAGAGAAAAATGAGAGAGAGAATTGACTTTTTATGTAGTTAGTTTGGAAATAATTATGACAACATCTCTTTTTTTTCCAAAATAACTTCTATAACAGACTTCATTGTAATTTAATGAAAATTAAATTGTAGTTATTAATATGACTTTGGAGTTTTTTACTAAGCAGTCTGTAATAGCTTCATTTCCTTATGTCTGTCCTAAATTGCACATACCACTGAGAGCAAAAGCCTGTTTATATGCCTCCTAGTCTGAGTCACAATCTCATTTAGTTTAATTACAGCGGGTACTCTGTAGCACTTGCCAGTGAGTCCATAACTTTATTCAGATGGTTCTTCAGCAAGGGCCAGTCAGCACTCATAGCATGGTTATGCCTGGATATTTTCTCAGGATTTGGCTTCAGTTCAGAAAGTATTAAGAGAGTATTTTGAATGAGAGTCCTGAGAGCTTTCCCAAAGCCGATTTAACTGATACAGTATGAGAAATTGTACTTCATCAGCTATTGCCTCGTTTCACAGGCTGAAATGCCAAGGCTTTCAATTCCTTCCCTCTTTCTAAGAATGAAAAGCAAGTGAATTGTCAAGCAAAGAAAATAGGGTGTCAGCAAGGGTACACTGGCAACACAAAGAGGTGCTATCAGCAAATGTGCAAATGTGCAGTTGTTGATGTCAGAGATGTAATGAAGCCAGCACACTGACCAATTCACTGTGTTGTTCAGCAAAGAAATGAAGAGGTAATGAATGCATCAAGCATGAGGAGCCCAGCTCTGCCACAGGAGACTTCATATTTTCTGATAATCCCCAGGTTTTCTAAAAGAGCGAGAATATGTTGTTGGAGGGATTTTTAATTTAATTTTTTAAATCCTCATTTAGTATTCACTACAATTTGAGGAAAAACCCAAAAAGTTCTGTGTTCAATTGTAAGCACAGATCCATAGATTTCATGGACTTTTCTCAGATTCCGGAAATTTTTAGCATTCTCTCCTTTCACTTTCTTATGAATACACTTCATGCCAAGTCCTTGATGAGACGGTGACCTAAGGAATGCTTTTTGAGACTATTTTGTAACTTGATGATCTGATTCAGCCACTCAAACATCTCAGAAACATTTTGGAAATAGTTCTGGGTAATTCTGCCTGATTTTTAATACCTTCCAGGATTTACCAGACTGTAAGAAAGCACAGAAATAACCTCTCTTGTGGAATATTTCTCCTTCTCATGTACTAAAGAGGTGAAGTACAGAAAACTGAACACATTTATCATCTGGAAGGGTAGGAAACAGAGCTTGGAACAGCAATGGGAATTATGAGATCTGGGTCATATAACCTTTGACAAATTGTGTTACTGCTGACAAAATGGAGACTTAACTGCTGTTTTCAGGGTGGTAAAATAGAAAAGAGGGAATATAACTCTTCTATCACCAACTCTTATTTTTACATATGATAGTCAATAGAAAGGCCATTCCCTTCAGGGTAATGCATAAAATATTAAGGGATCAGGGAAGCATGTTATGAGTGAACAGAGCAGGCCATTAGAGGATTAACAGCAGGGCATTATTTTCACCTCCATGCAAACCCTTTCACCAGAGCCCACAGCTTACCCAGGAATCCCCACAGGTATCAGATAGTGCAAGCAGTAAAGGACAAGGATGAGGCACTGGCACTAGACACAGGGCACAAGCATAGCACAGAGGAGTTTTCTGTGTAGAAACGAAACCAAAAAAATGCAGCGGAGGTGACATGAGGGACATGAAGGCATGTCTCAGTGTTATCTTGTTATGCTATACACTGTGCTTCAAACCAAACAAGTTTAGGGATTTTTTGCGGGGGGTAATTTGGTTGGTTGCTTGGTTGATTTATTTACTGCTCTATAGTAAGTTGTGATGACAAGTTAGAATTGGCAGCCTTCATTGAATTAAAAAGTACTAATCTGTTTATTCAAATATTAAAATAATAATAGTGTAAGACTCCAGCAATAGTTTGGTGGGCTTGGGTTGTTTTTTTTTTTGAAGTACACACTTGGCAGAAAGCACTACCTCACCAAAATTATTCCCATAGCCCTTTCAAAATATAAATAAAATACACTTCTGTACTGACAATGGGGTAGGCAGATGATCAACAGTGTTGGCACCTTTTAAATAGAATTGCTAATACTCTTTATGTTGCAGTGGTGTTGCAGCCTTATCAGAATTGCAAAGAAGATGAAGGGCAGGAAAGGTGAACAAAGTGATAAGGGATTTAAAATGATCCCTTTGTGCAGTATGCAAGCTCCTCTGTACTGTACTGTATAGGTTAAGCCTAGATGAATTACTTGAGGTGAATAATTTATGCTACTATTTTTGGATTTTTTCCATCAAAGGGTTTATTTGAAAGTGTACATGAAATTATATTTACAAATTATATCGAATAATTCCAAATTGTTTGCAACGACATCTTTGTGTGATTTGGACCAATCAAGAGCAGAGAAACGATGTCTACAAAATATTAAAATCTCAAAATACCTTCTTAAAATATAATTCTAATTTTAGAAAACACTAAAAAATGAATTAGCCTTTGGAAATTACTTTTTTTTTTTTTTAAATTTCCTACAGGAAATGTAGGAGACAAGGTAAATGTAATGCTTTCATATTTATTTCAAATTCCCTGACTTCAGAGTTAGTTTTGAAACAAAAAATAAAGTTTTGTTCTGACTGTACAGATTGTATAATAATGACTATAGAGGCAGAATTTCAAGTTGCATTTCAAATGTTACACATGAGCTACAATTTTTGGATCTTTTAAAGCAATATGATTATGCAGAAGTCATTGCTAATGGAGTAAAGATTGCCCCTCCATGGGTGATTTGAATCCCAGAAGGCAAAACAGAAACAAAGCAAACGTACCCAGATGTCCCTTATCTCTTCCCTTCAAATGTGCAAACCGTATGAATTTCAATCCTGCCACAATTTGTCTTCTGCAAGAACCATACAAAATTAATGTTCTGCTTAAAATCAGTTTCTCTGGGGTATCCTGAAAGATGGGAATAGGAAATCTCAAAGGTCCACAGTCTGGAGGCAGTTCAATTTACAGCCTTACTTATTCTCAGGCAAAGCCATCCTGCAGCCTACACAAGCAAAACCAAATTGAAGTATCCTGGCTCCAAGTGCATGCTCTGCAACTTTGGTTCTGTGGATGGATACGAATTCAGATTCCTTGGTGACATTGTATGGATAACTAAACACCTGTTTCTGCTCTGGTTTTATAGAAATATCATTATAATAAGAAGCAATTTAGTGATAATGAGGAAACGAAAATTTTGTTCTTCTGCAACAACAGTGACTCTCTAGTGACATGAATCGAAAATGTGTGTACTCCAACAGAAGAAAAACAAATCCCTGATTAAATCCAGATCAACAATTTTTTAACTGGAATGACAGTGTTTTATAAAATTACTCTTTATAATTATGTCTCCTCTTTGGAACAGGTAGAACTGCTGACTTGTTTTGATTCTTTTATGGCAAGTTTTATCAAAGTTTTAGAGTTGACAGAACAGCTCCAGTCATACAGAACAGTAAGAACTGTATTTACCATTTTTTTTAATTTCTATTTATTTATTAGTATGAATTTTACCTACCAGATGATTGATATATTCTAATATAGGTTTTAAGAGAAGGGTAATAAAATCTGCTTGGATATAGGAAAATGGTAAAATAGCTTATAGCTTATAAAATAGCTTAAAGTGCTACCTTCCTCTAAGAGATTTGACCTTTACCTCCCTATTTAAAATGATGCTTTATAACAGGTGTAGTGTTTTCAAAAAAACTAAATATAAATCAAAGCTTTACTTTTACTTGTATTGTTTTGGAAAAATGTAAGTTTAAAGAGAATCATATTTTGCAACTAACCCAATAATTTCAATGGCTTTGAAAGACATGTTTGTGTTTTTTTATAGGGGACATTATGTAAAAGAAGCATTGTATTCTGTTATTAGACGGCTTTGTTAGAATTCTTACATGAAAGCTGCATTCATTTTACTTTGCTCTTCATCTAGATTGTTCACTAGCTAAGAATGTGCTGCATGTCCAGAGAAACAGGAAATATATTAATAGAATCATAGAAACATAGAATTGGCTGGGTTGGAAGGGACCTCAGAGATCATCAAGTCCAACCCTTGATCCACTACTGCTGCGGTTACCAGACCATGGCACTGAGTGCCACATCCAGTCTCTTTTTAAATATCTCCAGGGACGGAAAATCCACCACCTCCCAGGCCAGCCCATTCCAATGTCTGATCACCCTCTCGATAAAGAAATTCTTTCTAATATCCAACCTAAACCTCCCCCGGCATAACTTAAGACTGTGTCCTCTTGTCTTGTTGAGAGGTGCCTGGGAAAAGAGACCAACCCCCCCTGGCTACACCCTCCTTTTAGGGAGTTGTAGAGAGTGATGAGGTCTCCCCTGAGCCTCCTCTTCTCCAGGCTGAACAGCCCCAGCTCCCTCAGCCTCTCCTCATAGGATCTGTGCTCAAGTCCCTCCACCAGATTAGTTGCCCTCCTTTGGACCTGCTCTAGGACCTCAATATACTTCCTAAACTGAGGGGTACAATTCTTTAAACAATTTCAATGAACTGTGTTGTGGCTTGCTTGGTATTTTTTGCTGGAAAGAAACACATGCCATAGGTCAAAAAAGCCATGATGTTTAAATGACAGTAAATTTCTATTGTTACTATAGTAAAAACAAACGACCATTTTTTGTTTTACTTTTTATTATTGAAGAAAGCATCAGCAGAATTGAAAATACAATATTTGCATTTCATCATTGTCTTTAGGGAAAGCAACTATCTTGCTCCCAACTAGATATACAGTGGTACAGTGCTAGTGTTAGATAAAAATCTCTTTCAATTCTTTAGCTTCTATCTTTGTGTCTTGGTTATTCTTACATGCTCACTAGCATTTCTGTACAAGTTTTCATTTGGTCCTAAATTCTTGAAATTTTGTCTTGTTGTCCTTTGCTCAAATATCTGGGAATGAGGATACTTTACAGAAGCCTCTGTTCTTAACATCACAGGGCTTTGTTGAATAATTCTTTAGAAAGTCTTTCTCTCAAGAAAAAGAATTTATTATGCTTTATAGATCTGGATGAACTCACAGGAATGAAAAGGCTGAGGTCCTGGAACACCTGTGGGTTATATCCTACATATGGCTTTCTGTCTGCAAGACTTCCTACTGTCTCTCAACCTCTTCTTTAGTCATACTGCAGCTGTAACCATTCTTGAGTACTGTATAGGAACATGCAGTAGTGGGCACTTGGGAAAAGAGCAAAAGAGTAGGAAAATGTACTTCTCCACATGTGTTCTCTGTGATAATTTGAGTGCTAAGTAGTGATAAGGGTTATAGCAATTTTCAGGAGTACTCCACTTTCTGTTTAATAATTTTTAATGTGTTTTGGCTTTAAAGAGCCTTTTACAATTTGGTCTCCACCATATCCTGTGGAAAGAACTTCAGAGATTAATTTATGTACAAGTTCTTTTCATTTTAGGTCTCTTAGTTCTTCCATTTTTTTTAAACACACTCATTATTTTATATATTTTTTCATAACACTCCTGTTTTATCTATTACAAAGATCAGAAATCCTAATCTATTTAGTTCTCTGTGTACAGAAGCAGCTTCATACCTCTAAGCATCCATTTTCTTCCTTCTCTGTGTCATTATTAGTTATACCATATTTTCATGATACAGGAGAGACCAAAATATTCCACACAGTGTTCAAGATGTGGATATAAAATGGCTTTTTACAGAGGTAGATTTTTTTTTGTCTCATTTTCATCGTTTCAGCACCAGATGCATGTTTTGAAATCTGCCGAGCAATGAGATTATTAACTGTCCACAGTAGTTTCAAAATCTCTTTCCTGTGAAGAAGGAACCAGTTTGATTTACATCAGGATATATGTGCAGGTAAGATGATTTTCCTACGTAAGTTATTTGCATTTCTTAACTTTTCTATCAGAGAAATCAACATGTATCTGCAGGGTAGTAAGCTCTTTTGTGATTATCAGTACCTGGTTCATTGTATACCTCCTATTTTTATTTCCTTTGTACGCTTGACCAGCAGATGCACTGATTTCATTTGCAGCTCCGTCTTAAGCTGCAAAAAATGTACTTGCCTCAAAACACTCACTCCTAAATCCACTGGTTTGTTTTGTTTGTTCCCCATCAAAGACAAAACTGATCCCTCTCTTTCTATCAATGCATATCCCCTGCAGCACCTTTCTCTTTTTGAGCTGAACTATTTTACTGCTTGTAACATTGCATCTTGTTTGCTGCTTTGTCAGTTTGCCTGGGGCATCTCAAACTTATTATAGCATGTTAATAAATGCCATCTGCTGTTCTGTATTACATGATGAAAGATATGGGCCTTTGCAGTGTATCCGCCATCAGTTCTGAATTTCAAGGACAGCAGTTTCTCTTAAGAACGTAGAATTAGATTTTCACTAGTATTTTTTGCAATTGCATGACCCTAGATTAATTTAATTTAACTTTAGAGACCTACTTGAGGTACCGATAAAAAGAACAGGGTTGTCTATTGTAGAATCAATGAAAAGGAAATATGTACAAGGTGAATTATCCCAGGTATGACTTGGCTCATCTTTTCAGAAATGCCTATCTTTCCCTTAGTGAGACTCCAGATGCTAAGTCTCAAAGACTTGTGCTGATGATCTATATAGTCCAATTACCCCATGGTGCTAGATGAATCAATTCCAGTTTGTGATATTCTAAAATGTGAGATCTTCAGAGTCCCAAATTATTTAATATATTGGTCTTCAATAAAGAACATCAAAAAAGGATTTTTAAATTTATTTATCAAATCAGAAAAGGTATAAAATATTCTCAGAATCATCTTGAGAAAGATCAGTCACTGTTTTCATGAGCAGTTTCTGCAGCAGTTGTTATTGCTGCTGCCTCCAGACAAGACAAATACATGCAACTATAACTGTGGCTACCATTAAGGGCAATTAGGAGGGAACAGCAAGATTTTCTAGAATGCTTACTTCAACAAGCTGAGAAAATTAGGTAATTCTGTTGGATGAAATAACAGGTTATGGTTTTTTTTCATTCCAAGAACATATCAATACCTTGTAAGGTTCTTGTGTCTGAAAAACTATACATATGAAATTATTCATAAGACTACCATGAACTGTCATAAGGGTTGTTTACACTAGATGATGTGTGGACTAGTCCAGAAAATTCTGAATCTGGGATAATAAAATCTTTCAAGGGAAGTCCATGGGAATACAGCCCTTATAGGGTGTCTGTTGTGACCTGAAAGAAAAATATCTAGAAATAAACGTGAAGACCAGAACTGTTTAAGCCACGAAAAATTTAAAGGATATTTTGTTAACTTTTAGATGAGTCAGAAACTACAGAAACATAGAGAACCTCAGGAAATTACTGTCCGGCCATCCCAGTATTAAAAGTGTGGAGGAACAGAAGCATTTCATCACCTCTGAAAAGACAGGCAAAACAGAATAAGATGGAGAGCTAGCTGATAAAAAAGATTTAGTGTCTAAAATTCTGAAAAGAGCTATTCTGTTTCAAAAAGTCCTTCTGAATATAGAAAAGATAGTCTAGCCAGATGCTAGCTTTAATGTACAACAGCCTTTTTATGCTGGCAATACTAGAAATAATTGGTATCTCTTTAGCATCAGGAAAATGGGTTCTGTTCAATAGCCAGGTACAAAAAATGTGTGGGAATCTCTTGTCACAGAGAATCTTTGACCATTATGTTTTATAATAGCAAAGAACAGGGTGGTGCAAAGTAATCCTTGCTCATATCTGAGTGATTTGGCACAAACTAGGTGAGACAGAAGGGAAGGAGGTAAATTTCTTTCTCATTGCTCGGAGCACCTCTCAGATACTAAATAAGGGAGGCTGAATCCCCAAGCTCCAGAGACTTTATGACTGTGCTGGAGTATATCCAACAGAGGATTCAAAGGCCATTTCAGCAGTACATGTGCATATAAACCCAAACCTCCGTGACAACTCAAGTTGTGAGCAAACTGGACTCAGGTGAGACAATACAATTAGAAACATATGCTTAGCTTTAAACACTGCAGGCACCTTCTGTAGCCAGGAACAGCTGTTGTTACAACTGTTTTGAAGATCTAAGCACAGGAAAAGATGAGGGACCTCTATAAAATACATTACAACAATAAAAGTATTGCCTTAGTGGAATTTTCTTCATTTTATTTTATTTAATTAAGGATGTGGGATTTAGAACCCATGCCATTTTAACATTTCTTAGCTGGAATATGTTTTACATGTTTTCTCCTTGTCATTGATTACAAAGAAAATTTAATAGAGATGGATAGTTTTACAAAGCTGTACAGTTACATCCCAATCATGTCAGTGCATAGAGTTTATTTAAAATGTGTTCCTGTCCTTTTTAAATATGAGCATCATGTGTGACTGTGGGTGAGAATAACAGGCTACAAAATATTTAGGTCTTTTCTGAGTAGAGTTTAAAAAGATGCAATTTTGGTTCACTGTCTGCTGAGTTTTGTATTTAGTTTTCTCAGTTTCATGCATTTTATTACCTTAAAGACTCCTGAAGTGATAAAATAAGAGAGCTAAGGTTTAGGAGACAAAAGAGTACAAGGACTTCTTACTACTCCTTATAAGAACTGGAAACTGAAACCAAGATAGCAAAATGTTATAGCAATCACTAGCATCCAATGCATACAGAGGTAACAGAGGAGCAGGAGTATTTGAAGAAAAAAAAAACAAAACACAAAACGACAAAACAGGGACCATGTGCAGGCCCACTCAAGTAGAACTGCTCACATCACATATAAACTTCCTGTTCTTCCTTCTCCAAACCCACAGTGATTGTGTTAAAATTGCTTAGTGAAACACTTCTGTGCTTTTTCCCTTTTTCCCTAGCTAATCCTGGCCATTGTCTGGTAGGATACTATTTGCTTGAGGGCAAAATTTGTGGAGAATGCATCAAAAATTAAACAGCATAAGTGTCAGTGGCCTGACCTTAATTTGTTCACTAAAACAGGTTTAGCAAAAGACTCCTAGCACTGCCAAAGAACAGGGTTTGACAGTGTATTTTTATTTAAAGACATTTTTCTTTTCCATTCTTCTTTTTAATATCTATAGGCTACAAGAGCTACAAATTTTAGATTATGCATTCAAAAGCTAGGAAGTAAAAGATAGGGTTCAGGCTAGGAAAGTAAACCAAATTACAACAGTTTAGGTATTTATCTGTCTCGTGTTATATGAAGCAGAGATTCTTTGGAGAAAAAAAGGAAGACTAATTTAAATGTTGCTGTAGTGCAACATACAGAAACATGAATTACAGTTGCTCAGATAGCCTTACTAGTAGCAATTTATTTTAGGCATTATACTTTTAGATATAACTAAAATATTTCTAAACAAATCTGAAACCAAAAAAATCCTGACTAGTTTCCATATTAACACAAGGCAATTCATAAAGGATTTTGAAGCTACTTTTCTATCATGCCTTATTTTCTAGAGTCATTTTTTGGCAAAAGAATTTTTTTCCAGGTTTTCTTGTAATTTAGACAGCCTTTGAGTATCTTTGATGGTTATGTGGTAAGTTGCCTGGGGAAAGACTCTTTGCTGATATGTGGGTTTCCATCTGTGGCTGACTGTCTGCATCTATTTTTAACTTTCAAAGTAGACCTCACTGGAAATATAGCTAATAAACTCACTGGAATCTAAAGAGCTGTTCTAGCTGACCAAGATGTATGGAGGACTCAATTTTACAGATGATCACCACCATTTTGACAACTTGGGCTGTCAAAAACATCTTGGGGGCGTAGTTTTGTGTATCTGGACCTATGGAGGACTCACAAGGCATTCCTACTCCCACCTTTTGAGCTAGTTGGAGGCCATGCTAAATACTATAAGGAAATGTCGCTAGATAACAGGTGACTGAACTTATCCTAGGCATTTTCTTGTTGGTCATGCAATCAGCTCCAGGAGACATTGGGTATCTCTAGCCACCTACTGACTAGATTTCCATTGCCTAGGGAGAGCCATGTGAAGTTTAGACAAATGTACTTGTAGATGCCACATGTCAAGTTTGTCTCTTCCTTTGGAGGAATGTTTTTGAGCAGTGTTTTTTGTTGATTTTCCAAAGATCAATGCTATTGCAGAGGGAGACTTCCTGACTTGGTAATGCGATGTACTAACACTCACCATTTTAAGATGGGGGAAGTGAAAGGTCCCAGTTATTGCCTGTCCCAACCAGATCATCTGTCTGAATGAGCTGAAGAAGATGAATGCTAAAGTAGAATTTTGTCACACACAAGCTGTTGGAAGAAAGAGTAAACTCAGTTGACAGGAAGGTCTTGATCAAGAGGTGACTCGGGTGCTGTTAAAGGAACTTGCTTGACACACCCTACTAGCTGCTGCTTATTAAAAGTAGTTTCTTTCTTTTTTTTTAATAATTCTTTCTTAAAGGCTGTCCAGGGAAGTGGTGGAGCCACCATCCCTCTAAGTGTTCAAAAAACATGCAGACATAGCACTTGAGCACATAGTTTAGTTGACTGGTGGTGCTGGGTTGATGGTTGGACTTTATAATCTCAGAGGTCTTTTCCAACCTCAATGGTTCTGTGATTCTACTTTGGTTTTGTTGTTATGTTGCTGTTCTAGTGTGTGAAAGGACTAAAGCTCTGAAATGGTTGCTAAAAGCTTGGGACACTTACAGTTTGACACAACTCAGAAAATAAGCAAACACTGGTACATAATCACCAGTGTTTGGTAGGCTCAAGCATTAATAGTAACTCTGGTTGATCTTTCATTGCTGAATCCTCATGGGGAAGGTGATAACACTGGAACAGGTTTCTCAGAGAGGAGACACATGTTCCATCCCTGGAAACGTTCAAGATCAGGACTCTGAGTAACCTGATGTAGCTGAAGATGTCCCTACTCACTGGAGGGGGGATGGGAGGGTTGGACTCGATAAAATTTTAAAAGTCCCTTCCAACCCAAAACATTCTATCATTCTGTGATGAGTTGGCAGAAGAATTGTATCATGAAGTTTTGGTAAACATAGTTTTATCTAAAAAAGAAAAAAAATCTACACATGCCAAAATGTGGTGGGTTTTTTTGTTTGGTTGGTTTTTGCTTTGTTTTTTTTTGTTTTAAGATAAAAGAATAGTTTATTTTGATCCAGCTTCTTGCTTTCCTGCACATACTCAGTGCTTCCATAGACAGCCTGACTGGAGTAGTAGAAGCCATCTGGACAAGTTGTGTTAACCTGCTGTGATGATGACTTGCTCAGAGGCAGTAAAAAAAAAAAGTTGGTTCAAATTTAAAAAAAAGGAAAATCACACAATAATCTCCCATTGTAAAATGACATTTAATTTCACTTGGAATAACCTGTGGGAATGTGATATTTGGAAAATATTTCTCCTGGCAAAAACAAAAATTACCTGATTACCTTCATTTTGCTATAATGAAAATGTTAAAATTTATTTTATTATGCAGCCTTCACTTACATTCAGGGCATTTTTATTTTTATTTAATATTTAAATATTTTTCCTATTATTTTAATTGAACAATATTTTATTTATGTAACATTTAACATTAGAAAGCTTAATTGCTGTCAGAATGAAGAGTTCCAAGTGGTCCAAGTTCAGTCTTTTGTGGAACTGAGGGAAGTGCTCTTCTCATGGTTATAGGAGTCAGTCTTTTTTGCTAAGTCAGAAAGAAAATAAATCTTAAATTCTGGATTTCTGCTTCAAAATACAAGATGGCTTTGAAACATGAAAATATGGTTTCCAACCAGCTATATAAAAACTAACATTCTGCCCTTGCTACTGCAGGTAAAGCAATGAGACAAGGGAGGGAGCCATGTCAGTGTTATGTTCTCTACTAATTATCAGTCCCCTCTTCTGGCTCTGGATCCAAACCAAATTCTCTTCCACAGATCTGAAGAGAGAAGGGGAATGCTGATCACCTTGAAATTAAAAACAATAATAAAAAAAATAAAAGCAAAAGTGATACATTTCCATTCTCTTTCACGTAACTACTGCTCTTTCAACTTATACATTTTTATTGAAAACATATACACCAGAAACTGACCCTATTTTTCATAACATTTTTCTAAAAGTAGTATTCAGAAATGAAGATTACTTTGATTAGCAGATTCGAATAATACTAAGATCTATTACATGAGGCTTGGAAGAAATAGATCCTTTCACAGTGAAAGCATCAGAAAGAATTCCAAAATCCTCTTTCAATCCATGTCGTCTGTGCTGAAATGTATTCATCGTGGATCATATCTTTCATCACACCACAGGGAATTTCATACCAGTGTATCAACTTTAAGAACACATCTTTTATTCCCACAAAGCTTTTGGTCAGAATTTATATTCACTGTCACATACTAGGGCATCTAGAGTGTATGTTCCACAGCATGTAGAATGATGATAACATAAACAGAAAGTATAGCATAAATGTCAGCACACTCCCTCAGCTATCTCATACTGCCAGTCCAGCTTCTTAATGTGTCAGCTTAGAAGTAACTGCCTTACATCTACTGCATTCACCTACAATAGAAAGGTATTGCCTCTCTATTGCTGCTATGTTAGAAAATAACTTACACTGACAACAATTCTGTTTTCCTTTAATAAAATCCTTGAAACAAGCCAGTCATACCTGTTGCTTTCTTGTCCAAAATAAGTATCTGTCATTTATACTGCACCCGACCCTTTTTCAAATGCTTTTCAAAAGCTAATAACTATTTTTCCCAGCACTCAGTGCATTAGGATTTACTCATTTATCAGCGGGGTAACTGAGACATAAGGAGGATAAGTGACTTACTCAAGGCTGCTCACAAACTTGGTGGTAGCAATAGGTGTAGAGTTCAAGCCATTTCTTTCCACTGTTTTGCTGAATACTCTTCCACTATGTGACTAAAGACCATTCCATTCTGTTTTTCTCAGGACCCAGGAAATAATTCATCAGTGAGGAGAAGAGATAAGTTGTTCTGTTAGGGTCAGATTTTTTTTTTTTTTAATGTAAATAAATTTTCTCAGAGCTTAAAATGTTCTGTCCATCTGGACAGTAATCAAAGCTGGTTTGCTATTTGCTTTAGAGATGGTTGTTCACCTAATCCAGTCCAGTTTTGGCCAAAAAAGGAATTCCTGAGGTTTAGGGTCAGATCACAGACTCTCCAAAGATGATAATTTTCCTCTCTCCTTGCCAATATCCAATTGCTTGATTCAGTCGGGAAATATCAGCTTTGTTTTATACAGTCCATTAAACCTGGAGTGGGATTTGATGATATTAAATTTATACCTCTTTAAAGTAGAACTAATTCTATTGTCAATGAAGGGGCATAACTGCATGTACTGTGATTTATCTGGCCAAATATAGTCATCTGGCTTATAGCTGATAATATATAATAGAACTGACCATTTCAGATATGGCAATCCATGCTGAGAAGTCTAAGCTTACTAAAATGAATATTGCCAGTGCTGCATTCTGTTACAGCCAGAAATGTAGAACCATTTTTGGTTCCCAGCTTAGCCAAAGCATAAGCATTAGATAGTGGGTTTTCTCCTGTCCTCCTATGGACATTAAATAGAAAACATGGAATTCCAATGGCAAACGTGGCAAATGTTTGTGTGTGCGTGCTTGGGGGGTGGTGAACCTGAAAAAGAAAGGTGTACCCTTTCTTCTTCAGGGAAAACTAACATTGACTAAAACCAGGTAAAAAACAGGGGAGTGGTGCTAAGTCTGTGAGGGGTCCTAAGGCTGGTGACCAGCGAACTGTATTTGTAGAAGATGTCAAGGACTTCATAATAAAGTCACAGCACGGAAGTGCATCTGTGATTTGATCTTTTCATTTACATTTCATTTAACTGCTTTATTAGGAGGAAAGAGTATTATTAGGAACAGTTAGGAACATTCCCTGGCACATTTTTCCCCAACTGTCTCGAGGATCGTCTGGAAAAACTTGCATAAGCAGAGGTAAAACCACACCGGGGAGCTTGCTTACAATTAATACCATGGATGGTTACCTATCACTGAGCCTAACTTTGCCTCAGTCTTGTTTTGTATACTAGGGTAGACTTAGCCTAAAAGTCTAAATTCAGATTTGTCAAATGCATTCTCAAAAGCCCAACCTGATTGGTAGGTTGTTATTCTTTACATTACTTAACTATTGTAACCATTCTATTTTTCACTTCCATGTAATCCACATACCTGAATGAAATTTCTGCAAAATTGCAGTGATAAAAGCTGAATCTTGTCTTTAGATTATAGTGTTGTGTTAATTTCTGGAAGCTAGCTCTATCTGATCTTATTTTTCTTCAGTACAGGAAATTTCTTCCTTGTCAGTTGTACAGCTTTTATATTTAATTGATTTCTCAATCTATTCCAGTCACAGTTTTACACATCTGTATAATTACACATCCATAAATCAGAATGAAAATCAAGGCTGAACTGGCCTACTGTGTAGGTGTGAATATGTCATTGTGGCCATAACTGGCAGCACATCTGCTGACCTTGATGGTTATTTCTTGTGTCATGTCTATATTGTGTCAAAAGAAACCAAAGATCATTTTATGACCTAAAATTCCTGACAAATATTTGATAGACAGCAGTGGAAAGGGCAAATTCATATGAATTTTATCTCACTTAGCAATTACCATTTTTTTAAAGGGCAGGTTCAATGCACTGCAAAAAATCTTAAGGTAGATTCTACATTTGTGTTCAATACTTAAAAGGGTTGTTTGATAGAAGAACTCATTGACATTATTTCAAAAGTAAAAGGTTTTCCTTGGCCAGTGCTAGTTCTTGTATACAATTACATTTAGGTTAAAAAAAAAAAAAAAAAGTTACATTTTCCCCAAAACAATTTTGAGATATGTATTTTCTAGAGCAAATTTTTCTAAGTAGTTACCCTGTAGGTTGCTGGCAGTTTAAACACTGCAAATATTATATACTGACATTCTTAAACTGAAATTACAAAGCACTTAAAACTTTAAATCTTAAAATCTGGTTACTAATGCATTCCATTATGCAGATGAAGGCTAACTACATAGTGGACTGCATTAGTCACAGCCTGGCAGCATGTCAGTGGAGATGATTATTCCCTTCTGTTCAAGACTTGTGACATCTCATCTATTCTGTATTCAGTTTTGGAGTCCTGTGTGCAAGGAACACATGAAAACCTGAACTAAGTCCAGAAAAGGGCCACTCCTAGTGACAGTTTAGGGGACTGGAGAACTTGAAAACCAAAGAGACACTGAGAAAAAGAGATTGTTGTCAGCTGTCTAATGCAGGGGTGTGGAGAATGAGAAGTCAGACTCTTCTTGGAGGTACACAACAAATGCACAAAAGCAAAGAGATGCAAGCTGCAGAAAGGGAAATTCAGCCTGGTTGTAAGGAAAAAAAATTCGTGATGATGGTGGTAAGACCCCAGAACTGGAGCCTAAAAATCTTAAGGGAACTTCATCCATAGACATATTCATATCAATTCTAGAACCCAATTTTCTCTTAAGTAGATGTCTGAATTTAGTAGTCAGGGTGAACCAGAAAGTGGAGAATGGAACGGCTCTCTGTTACTCCCCTCCACCCTCCCAGGGGAAGGAAAAAAAGGGAATATTCCTTTTTAATAAAAAGAAACAGAAAAGATAGTGCAAAGAAAAAAAAGTAGACGATGGATGGGAGGAGATTTTCAATAATATCTTTCCAGAAAATACAAAGAGTAAAAAAACCAAAAAGGCTGAGAAGAAACCTAGGGAAGAAAATGTGTTCTGCACTTGGGAATCAGTGTCCTACACTGCAACTTGAGAAACCTGGAAGGAAGAGACTCTGTGCCTTATGAGCTAAACTGAAGACATATTGTGCTGTTCTACAATTCAATGTCAAATGTCTCTTGGAAACGTAAATAGATTATGTCCACCGTTTCATCCCTATCTGCTGCCTGCATTCTCCTTATGATAAGACAGAGATTTATATTCTTATTCTTCTCAGATGGGTGCATCAATCTGTGCTGTCAGGTTGCCTGTCCAAATAACAAACCTGCATATCACAGGACTGTTTTAAATGTAATGTTGATAGATGTTGTTTGGGTGCACTTGGCATCAACTTACAGTCACTCCTCTACAAATCGTGATCTTCTTGAGAAATCCTTATTTTCTGTCTTTTCCATGTTCTCACCATCAAGAATTAATTATGTTCATGGAGTCATTATTTGGGACATTTGTCCAAATTTGGGATATTTGGGACTCTGTGCTTCCTTGTCACCAGACTGAGTCACTAAGCTGTTTGCAGTACTCACTGTTGCCCTTCCCTTTCTGCCTGCAAAAATCCTGGTGCGCATTTTAGGGACAGAAAATTGCCAACACTGATAAGGAAGCTGAATGTTTTCAGTGAAATCTCGAGTCTGATAAGGCATGGCAAAATGTTCTCTCTCTGTAACTGCTGCTACTTGCCATCACTCATTCATGCCCACTGGTAACCATGCAGGGATGTTGTGTTTGGCTCCCTGCTCCACCAGCCGCTGGCTCAGCTCCAGGGTGAAGCTCCCCACTCCTTCCCCCTGCCTACAGCAAGCACCTACTTCCACCTTTTATTTACTTCCATCTAAACTATTTGTTCAAATCCCATTTCTTTCCCCACATTCGTACCCTCTTTCGCTCTTTACCTTTTTCCTCACAGAAACAGTGGAAATCAACTAGGCCTTGACCTAGAGGTTGGTCTTGGCCAATATTGTCAATGGCAAAAACTTGTCTCCTTCCGAGATGCTTGTTTACATCCTGGTCTCATGGACCTAGGGCCATGTAAAATGTAAATTTCTCTCAGACTGACAGAAGTCAAGTTGTAATCTCTCTTTTGTGTGCTTGCAACAGCTCCATACATAAACAAGGCACAGAAAGAAAGGCAAAACATATTTTACACACTTAAAAACTGTTTAATGACAAACGCTGCACCATTATTAAAATTCTGGGTTTATTTTTTTTTTACAAGTTCATTTTGAAAATATTATTTCTCCTATGCATTTTGCATTTCTCATTTGCCTTCCTCATAAATCACAGGCAAGTGGTTTCACACAGTGCTCAGCACATTGCACAGGAATCTGGTTATTTCTTGCATAAATTACAGATGCTTTACGCTGTTTTTCAGACTTACTGCAATACTCAGGTTGCAAAACTGATATTTGGCTAGTAATACTTGTCATTGTAAACTCACAGAAGGTCTATTGTAATGCATTGTTTATGAGTTTGCTCTTTTCTTTCATAACCTTACATATTCTTAAAACAATGAAGTAGTTAATGTACAAGACACACAGAGCATCCAGAGACTCATTTATCTCATACAACCATATATTCTACATTTTCTTCCTTATATTTTTGAGTCCCTTTGCCTTAAGGACTTCAGTATCATCAGATTCTTTCTCCCAGTCATATAAAATCAATATTCTTATGTGATTACAAGCCCATATAACTTTATAAAATAATTATATTAATTAATACTATATTTTTCACCATTTTCTACCTAATATATATGCTATTTTTGTCTTTGTTGTTCTTGTCACAGGGAAGGAACTTGCCACAGGTCACAGTGTACCTTTAGATCAAATACATAAAGCTATGGCATTATCATTAAAGTTAATGTTGAATTTAACAGTGGCCATTTCAGAATGAGGATGTAATTTATATAATTCCACCATAGTAAACAGAATGAAATGATGGATGCGTCATGTAAGCTTCTTCACAGAAACTTTATTTGAAAATTAATATTATATTCCAATTTTTAACCAAATAATATTTACAATTATGTAAAGGAACATCTGACAGACAAGTTCTGCCTATCAAAATGACAATACCATTGCAAAGATTTATTATCAGTCTGAAAATGGAACTCACATTATATATTGCAACAGTGAAAAAGACTGGGAAATTTACAACTTATGATATTAAATATTTAACCAATTAATTCCAAACAACAAGCAAGACCATCAAGATAATTGTTTCAGATTATTCTAGGCTATGACATTATAATTTTTCCCTAGCTTTGCAAAATCAAAATATTAAATAATTCACAAAAAATGGCATTTTGGCAAACACCCATTTTGAATTAAAAATTCTGATTTGAAACTTAATTTGCCCATGTAGTTCTGTCTTAACTCATTACCTTAACTACCAAATTAACTACCTTAAGGGTTATACACTTTGAAAAATCCAATTGATCAAAACTAGCCTGAATAGAGAGTTTTAATTCATCATGTTCTTTCCAACTGTACATTTCCAAGGAAGGAATCCAATTGGGTTTTACTACATACTGAATACTCCATTTTTTGAGGACTTGAAGCTTACAATTTATATATTCTTTCTATATATATGCTTTTTCAAACAATTGAAGAAATCAGCAAACTAAATAACTTTTTTACTTAGGGAGTTAAATATGACCTATTTTAGGGGAAACAGTTCTGAATTCCTGGGATCAAGGGATTTTTAAAGAGATTTTTAAATGTACATGAAATGTAGGTGTCTAACGCTAACGAAATTCAGAACATTCTACAATTTCATTGTTTTTTTGTAAAGTTATGGTTATCAACATACCAGTAGCATATTGGAGAGTACAGAATAGTATTTTTTCCACAGTTTTATGGACTGTTACATTGAATTATTATATTTCTGAAGAACTGTTCAAAATTCTTTGAAATTGCACATTCAGTTTTTTCCTCTTCTTACTTAATGCATTTACAATTACCAATTTAATCAGAGAGTTGATTATAAAGGTTAAATACATTATTATTTAAATAAATAAAAAAGAAAATCAGAAATGTGACATATAATCTTAATCTGCATAAAAAACCAAAACACAGATAAAAGCAACCATGCAAACAAACAAAAGCAGCATGGAAGAGCAAATGTTTCTGTGAGTTAAACCAATATTTGGAATTAATTGTTAATTATTAATGGAAGGAAACAGCTATTTCATTAAAAACTGTTCACTGTGTGTCAAGTGGCTCAAGAAATACACTTAGAGGAGACCCTCATATGGTGTAAATTGTTATGGCTTTGTTACCTTCTTGAACATTTGGGAAGGACTGTTCATGTAGGTATCACAGCAGATTTCACTGAGTAAGTCTACCTTCTAAGAAGGGCAAATACATGTATTTTGAACTCATTCATTCAGCCAGTGACTTGATTAATTTTATTCCAGAACTTCCATTCTTCATCTATTTGATTCAGCTCTAAAGTGAAGTTTTATACAAGGTGAACTACCTCTTATCAATCAAGAAATTCACATCTTCAGTGACGGCAGTTCTTTGAAGTGCTGGGAGAAGCAGAAATATTTATCATGTTCTCAAGGTGGTTTCTGAACCTTTCAATCTTGTATCTACATCACAACCAATGCCTCCTTCTTCAGCCCTTTCATAGCCTTAGAAATCAGCAGTTTAAAAAGACATTCTCAGCACAGGGAAGTACAGGGGATCTAGGACACATAATCAATCTTCAGACGCCTGTGGAACCTGTTAACAAGTTTTTATTTCTGTACTCATCCAAAGGATGAGACTGCTTGGTAAAACAGCTTCTCTTTCTTTCTCTCTCGCATTGTGTGCCTTATCCCCCTGTGTTCATCTCTCTGTGATACTGCTACATGTTGCTTTTTTTTTTTTTTAATTCCTTTTGTAAGATATCCACTACTACTTTTTTACTCAGCCAAGCACATTCTGCAGTGAGATCTCAGCTGCTTTTACACACTTGAAAGATACACTCAGCATGGGATCTTTAGAGAAAAGAAAAAGAAAACCAAAACCTGCTATAGGGTTTATTTTTGTTGTTCCAAAAGGTCAGCCAGAAGGAAAATAGCAACAGAGCAGCCAGTATAGCTATCATTAAGTATGTGAAATGCAGGGATTATGCTACTATAGGACTAGGTTAACATTATCTTCACAAGTTGGTGGTATCTTGATCACTGATAAATGGAATTTGGTATTTACTGAGTAGTCTTTTAATTTCTCCTGGCACTTCACTTATTCCTGAATACATAATTTGGTTTACAAGTATTGTTGTACTTTCTTACACACCACAATGTGCTCTCTCATTGTTTTTTATTGCTTCCAGACATTTCTATGAGATCTTCTAATAACCTTGATCTCTTTCAGTCACTTTATTAGTCTCCCTTGGTAGCCATCCTCACAGTGAGCTCTTGACAGTGCTCATCAATTCTGGATGCTTCAATTAATTGCACCAGCACCTATCTCCTGGCTGCCTCGGTTAGTTCCTTCAGCCAGCACTTCAAAATCTCCAGCAAAGCAACAGTGTGGGATGACAACATCTTAGTGACTTACACTAAGAATGGGCTGATAGTTTAAGCAAAAATTTTACTCAGAAATATCCTGCTGACTCCCCCTCCCTCGAATTCAATTTTCAGCCATCTTTCTAAGGTCTTTTATTAACATAGAAATCAAAAACATAGAAATCAAAAACTGATGAGCCAGTCTTTTCCAGATTCTTCTTTTCCTCCTTGTAAGAAAGGATGCTGTTCCCATCATTGAGGAGCTCAGGACTGAGTGGATTCAGAGGTTGTACATACAGTGTCCAGCTTTCCTTTCCAATGGAAAACATGGAACTTTGTCCAGGAAGACAATTAGATTTCTAATGAAGAAAATTGCTTAGGAAGGTTTTTATTTCTTTCATTTCCTTTTACTTTTGGTGGACATAATACTGTGGACAGTATTATGGTAAAATTTAGTGCATTTTGCTTTTAAAGGTTTTGCTGTAGTTGTGATGATTGTCATACTCTAAAATGTGCTGTTTCTCTTGAGGGCCTGGGATCTGGTAAACAATGGAGTTGAGTACCTTATATGCAGTTTGTAACTTATTGACAGTGAAAGAATGATCCAGTTAGTAGGCAATTAATCACAGGTTGCTGTAGGTCTCAGACTGTATATTGAAAATGTATGGGATAAAAGAGTATGTCATGCACATGGCTTCACCTAAGAGGTAATCACCACCTGGGAATGAAAACTACATTGAAAAAATAACCACATAGGCAGCAGTACAAAGTACTAATCATTTGATTAATTCTCACTGTCACTGAGAAACCTACCATTAGGCAATCATAATGACAGCATCTGTGTTGCTTTGTTAGCTTTTTAAAAATGGGAGAAATTTTTGCAGTGTTTCAAAGAAAATTTTAAATGTTAAAATGCTAATTTTTATAGGAACCTAATTGAAATGCAAAGTTACATGCTTTATTTTGTAATGAAAACTGTGAAATAATATCCACAGTCCTTTAAATAAAGAAGAAAATAAATTTTATTTTGTTAATTAGTCTTAGTGAACTGAGATACTGTAATAATCCTCAACCTTGCTTCTAGCAGGTACATTCCACCATGATTTATCAACCTATCTTATATAGACTATTTATTGTAGGATTTCAAGTTCACAATTGTTCATTCACTGAAAGTATCTGTTATTTTTTTTATTAAAATACATTTTAAATTAAACAATATATGCTATAAAAACTCATCCAGAGATAACCCCAGTAGCCTTCATGATATCAGAAAGGGTCATCTTTTTTCTGTGCTTGGTGGTAACTGCCACCAGATTTCTAAAAGTGTTGGAATAGTTTTAGATGATGAATAAAAGGCAGTTCTGGTCTTGCTTGCTGAATAACAGCAGAAATAATAACTTGTCTGAGTTTATTCAGACAGATTGGATAATGCTGTCATAAGTGGATAAACTTTTTAGACAGAGCTGGAAAAAACAGACTTTTCATGTTAATGGTATAGTGACCTTATATCATTTTTCATCCTTCCCTTATTTTTAGAGGGACAGGAGATGAGCAAGTCAAGGAAATTTGTTTAGAGGTCCCAAAATTTATTGCATGGAGGCAAATTATTTCTTCATTTTGTGAACAGTTTGAAAATTTCTAGAGACATTTAGCACACTTTAAACCATAATCTAAAGAAAATAATTATGTTTTGGTTTTGACCTTTCCTATTGTTTAATAGTGATTCTGAAACACAGTGAATATGAACACTGTCCACTCCTATAGGTAGGTCTGTGGGGTTGTCTTTTTTTCCAGGGATATGGGGGAATATTTCGTTTGGTGCAGGATTGTTGCTACTTTCAGCCTTTTAATGAATTTCACTTCAGCTACTGCTAGAAAAAAAACAAAAAGTATTAAAAAAAAAAGTTTTCATTTATTTTTCAGTCCTGATTAATTTTCTAACTCACAGAGTGCATCAAAACAAAGCAAAAGTGCTGTTGGACTTGGAGAGCATACGAATATGTGAAACTCACTTTAGACAAGACCAAGTTAACACTGCTTAGGAATTATATTTTCTTTTCTGAGGAACCTGCATACGTTTTTCAGAACTGTATTTGTGGGTATGCAGATGAAATAAAAATCATGCCAGTATTTCAAACCATAATCCAACTACTAGAACCACTAAACCATATCCTGAACCATCTAACATAGATCAGGTTATCATGTAATTTGTCCTTCAAAGTATTCAAGGAAATTATGAAAGTAAAGCTATATCTAAGACTCATACAAGCAGGCCCTCCATCCAGTTCAAGGTTCCTTTAAAATACTTACAAAGAGAGAAAGAGGATATGTCTGGAATGATTTTTTATTTATTTATTTATTTATTTATTGTTGTTGTTGTTGTTGCCCCAACATTTAGGAAGACAATAAGACAGACAGTGAGTCATCAGAAATAGGGTAGTAGGGCTAGGACAAGGTTGGACTTGATGATCTTGAAGGTCTTTTCCAGCCTGAGCAATTCTATGATTCTATAAGAGGGAACTCCTTGACTTGAACCTCAAAGGACTGTCATTTCTGTTTTCACGAGCTGTGTGGAATGAAAAAGCATTTCAGAACATGGATGGTGCCCAAAATATTATTTGTTGTTCTTCTCCTGGATATCAGGGAGAATGTAAGCAGAGAGACACATAATAAAATTACAGTCCCAAAGAAAATATTTAATTTCCCCTTTTTAATACTAGAATTGCACAGACTGATTCAGATTAATTAAGTTTCTTTCGCGCAGGCTTTAGGGTGGTTACTCCAAATTTACCTGAAATTAGAAGAGGGATTTGCCAGTGAAATCATGTCTGTGTGTAAGTTTCAGAAGTCTCAAGAGAGTAGCAATTTCCATACTGAAAATTAATGTAAGTTTATAAACCTGTTTATGCTGATTTGGTGGAAAAACACCTTGGGTTTTGCCCTGATAAATATTTGCCCTGAAAAAAACTCACAGTCTTTTAAAAGCGTCAAATCTAAAACTAGATATAGAGAAATAATATAATGTCTTTGTTGAAAAGATAGTTCTCCTTTTCTTTTGTACACAATTCATTTTTTTTTCTTCCATATTTTTGCAAGCAGTGATTTTTTACACAGCAGAACGACTACATCAATTAGGGTGCCAAACACTGGGCATGTCTAAAGTAGACTGAAGGTTTCCAGAACATTGTCCACAACAGGAACTTCTGCAGTCAGTACAGGTAGGGGGTAACAGAATCCCAATGCTACATCTCATTTTTTCTCTTCAGATCTTTTAAAATATTGTTATAAACCAATTCACATTATATACTTCCTGTATTATATTCTTTGGCCTTAAATTACACAGATAAGTTGTGTAAAATGGGTTCTTTTGTTAGAATATTTTTGCCAGTTTTTCCTGATATTATGAAAGAAAATGCCTCTGAATAAAAATTGGTTGGTGAATTCCATGCCTAGATTAGAAGACAGTATCTGCTGAAATGCAGAAGGAAGCTATGCTATTTCTCTTAAAGGATTAGAGAATAGTGTGATGCAAGAGCATGTAACAGTGTTACAATTAAAAAACCATGTAAACTGAGTTGTTAGTGTGAATATTCCTGATAACATAAGTAAATGGATCTTTAATATATGTTCCCAAATATGGATCTTCCAACCTAAGCAGCAGATGTCGAGAAAGGTGGTCATTATCCTCCATTCAGGATTTGGAGAAAAGGTATTCAGAACTCCTACTAATGCCAATGAAGAACAATAAAGTAGTAAACAGCCCCAAAATCCAGAAGGAAAAATGAAAGAAATCCTATAGTCATCATCATCATCATCATCATATGCAATAGCAAGAATAACAATTGTAATAGGAATAACCGTAACTAAAGCATCAAAGCAAATAACACCCTTTTGCATTGTGGTAATAAGTGAAAGCACCAAGTAATACATAAGTCTGGAACAGACCTATCTGCACTGTCCAGGATACATAAATCCATTGTTTGAACAAGACCATCTACTTGACTATAAAAGATCCCACCTGTTAAAAAAAAAAAAAAAAAAAAAAAAAAAAAAAAAAAATTCGGCACAAGTCAGGGTCTTGACAACCTAGATAACGAAACAGTTGAAAAATCACTACCCTTAAACTCAGGTAGACAGAAGTTCCTTTTGACATTTTCTCAGGCACTTTTGTTCACTAGAAGTCTGGAACTGGTGGGAGCCAGAGAAATTTTCTTCCTTTATTAATCATCTTCCTTTTTAATGTGTTTGTTGTTTTTTGTTTTTTTTTTTTGAGCTGGACAGTCTTTTTCAGATGCTGTTCCCTAGGAAAAACAGGTTAAGTCTTTCTTTGTGGACATGCAACATTATCAGTTGCACAGAAGAAAATACACAATGCACATATAAAAGTCTGCTTTTGCCTCACCAGCCTGGATTTATTTTTTATTTATTTATTTATATTTTTTCCTAAAACAGACCTCAATCTATCAAAATCATCTCCTAAAAGAAAAAAAAGGATTCCTGATCAAATTGATGTTTGCAAACTAGGAGGGAAAGTGAGTTCAGACTGAAAATTTTGCCTTAGAGCAGCTTCCTTCATTTAATCCAGGCCTTCTCTGGCAATTCTGCATGTTCTGTGACCTGACACTGGCAGAGAAATGGATCCCAACTAAGCAGAATTCAAACTGTTTTGGAAAAAGTCAAAGCCAGATCTGTAAATCTATCCTCAAAACTGGCTGCTAAATGTTGTGGATGAAATAAAGCAGTTACAAAGTACATATTCTGGAAGAAAGAGCTGCTCAGATATATGGCATATTTTTTAATGGTTTTTCGGTACTCAACCTGATGAGAGGCCAGAAGTGTGAATGATGAAGTCAAGAACAAGAGGTTAAAACTCTGGCAAGCTGAGAGGTAAATATAAGAATTTCAGCAAGGGTTCTAGACAACAAACAGCCAGAGTGCCCAGCATCAGCTAGTCTGGAAAAAACTGAAGGTCACCTCAGCCAAAAGAAGTTGCGATAGCTTCTGCTGTTTCTTCTTTTTGCTTCCCTTACATTTGCAAAGAGGCTTTCAAATATACACAGTTTTTCTTCTCTATGGTTATCCTCAAATATGAAAATTGCCCAGGAATACTCTGTGTCCGTGCAAATCTTACAGTTTACAAAGAGGGGGTGATGAACCTGCCTTTTGACAATACTTCCTGGGACCTCCAAGTGCTGAATCACGCCCAAGGTTTGTCTGGTGAGTCCTTTTTGGCCTGAGACCAAAGCCAGTCAGGGGCCATCCTCACTGTTCAGTTGAATAGACTTTCATCTTCCAGTGGCTGGTAAAGTCCCTGAATGCTCTTCATCTTACTTGGCTACCACACACAGGGTTTCATCCTGTTTGCTGAGCCCAATTGTCCTTCCTAAGCAAATGATGGAAAAAAACCGCAACAATTTGTGCGTGCTTATGCACTGGTACTTGCTGCTTGCTACGCTGGGCTAAGATTTTGGAGTTCCTACACATCTTTTGTAAAAAGCTTCAATCTGATCCCCAATATCAGGGACCACTTTTTGTGTCTGTACTACAAAATTTCAAGTGACAATGCTGCTTGGTTTCTGAAGATAGTTGTCTGACTAAATCTGACCATTAGATTTCATGCTATCACCTAGTAAAGGAATGTACGTGCAGGTGTGGGTTTGCATAGATGAAAATTAAGGCCCTAAATTACATTATTATTCTCTCTTGGCCCTACCACAAGCTTGTGCTAACAGGAGATGCTGCGTCTACCTAAACTGAATGTATTCAAACATGTCCCTTTTTGTCTAAATCCATACTCATCTGGTCTCCATTCAAACACTGCGCTGATTCTATCTTAACTCCGAATTCACAGCCAAGAAGAGTTTAGCACTGTGTAATTATCCTACATAACGTGTAACAGGAAACTAACATCACTAACTCCAACTTCTAAAAAGAACTGTAGAACACTTTGGAGTGAGAGGTACATTTCTCTTGGCTGGTATGCCAAGCAGCTTCAAATTTTAGAACTGATTGGAATAAGTAAGAAAACATACAATATTTAATTATTAATCAATAAATATTTTATTTTCCTGATTATACACAGAGATATGAAGGATGGAAAATAAATTTGTTTTCATTCTGAACAACATAGTTTTCAAAGAGAATTATTTCCATGAATCATTAGAGAAGTTCAACTTTTATGCCAGAATTATTCAGCCTGAGACTGTCTGCTAAAGAAATTATTCTTTTCCATTTCAGGGGTGATGAAAAATGTTTTTTAAACTATCACTTTGGAATAATTAAATGGAACATTGGAGTCACTTCATAATGTCACTCTGTAAGCCTTCTCTAATAGAACTTGCTCTCCTATTCCAAAATGGGCAATTAGGTAAGAGTGACAGCTGTTGGGGTGGCAGATGCCAATGTCAAACTGGCGATTAAAATACTGATTTCTCTTTTTTTTTTAAAAAAAGAAATATTTTCACATATTGTGTTGAGAAAATTACAGCAAATCATCTCGAAGGGGTAGAGTGGGATTTCTTAGCTTTTCAGTTTCAAACTCTTGCTCTAGTTTTGTGATGTATTTAGGGACTCATAAAAGTTAGACACAGAAAACTGGACATACCTGCCTGCATAGGGCTCAGTCTCATTTGAACTGTAATCCTATAACACTAGAAGTGTGTTTTCAAACACACTTATTTAAGAGTTGGAATAAACTGGAAGAGAAGGAACATTGTGGGGAGAATGTGTAAGTAAAACTAAGCACTTCTAGGAAGGTGGATGTGACATCTATCCAGTGATAGTTTTTCTACCAAGCCTCCCCAAAGAAAAGGTAACAGGTTGTCTTGAGCCCTTTAAAGTTTATGTGAGACTGTTGTCAAAACCAAGAAAAGTGACGGGAAGGGACGGAAAGGGAAGAGAGGTGCTGGACTACTGAAGAAGTTAATTAGTGAAATATAAAACAGTCTCTGTCATGATAGTCTAACAAAACTATTATCTGAACCTATTATTCAGAATTCCAAACTATGTTAATGCTCAGCTTCTTTCACTGTTTTAAGGATTAAGGATTGATTCTTCTTTTTGTTTTTAATGAATGGTTCTACTATAAATATGTCTTTTAGTCTTTCTGGCCTTCATCATATTTTAATTTATATTATTCCTTTGCTTTCAAAAACAACTTAATCTTACATTGGAAATTAAGAAATTGAAAAAAAAGGGAAATTATGCATTGATGATATTGTACTTTAATTTTTCTTCAGCTTTTAAGTTCCTTGCATGTTTATACACATGAGCAATGAGTCTCAGTATTATCTTGACAAGCTTAATTTTACGTTTGTCAAACTCCAAGAAAGCCTAATAGAAAAGGTCACTGTGTCAGGTCTCCTATACTGGACCTTTTAAATAGACAAAGGTGCCCCACAGCACGGAAGAACTCACATCTGTCAAAAATTTCTGCTCTCTGTTACTGTCACATTGTTCTGCTTTTGAAGAATGAAATTTTCAGAGGTATTTTTAGTGCTTCAAATTAATGGATGCTTATACTCCTGAATAAATTTTTCACAGTATCTGTATGTCTGCTAACTAAACCTGCTTTACTCAGGAAAGAAAATATTTCTTCCCCGTTTCAGATCAGCAGGGAAATTTCAGCATTTCCAGATAGCTTATTAGACATCATGCAACATTTAGCTCTTCATGTGCCTTATTCTAAGAATTATTACTTACACTGTTCAGCGTAAGAACTCTGTGACAACAGAACAATCATACAGCACAAAGTCATCAGAGTAGGCAAAAATCTGGTGAGTTTGCTGATAGGAGAATTGAACTGTGCACAAATAACTTCTACCACTTAAGTTTGGCGCTTGGAGAAAAAATTCTCATGTCACTGATGTCTGAGAAAGTGAGGTGAAAGAAAAAAATTTTTTTCTAAGTCTTCAAAAATCCACTGTTGAATGGCTATTGGGTGTTTCAGTATTTTTAAAAAGCTTTAGATGACCTTAAATCTGACCTAAAACATCTGTCAATGTTTTAGAAATTTTCAGGTTTGGAATATGTTGTTCGGTCTCTAAAAGCACAGGCAAACTGGTTGTATCCTTTGCCAAGAGGGATGTTCACATCATTACTGTGTGCTACAACAATCAGAAAATGTGCTGGTTTGTACCATCTCTGTATATACTCCACATGATTGGGACATGCTTAATCAGAAAGTTCCCAAGGGAAATATAATGATGCTTAATTTTGATAGTTGTGTCATCAAGCAAAGGTTGCTTTATAATTAACACACAGAACTATACAAATCACGTCATCGCTCTCCCGGTCTCATCCTCCCTCTGTTTTCCTCTCTCTGCTTCACACACATTGTCTATCCGTCCCGTTTATGAACCTGTAAAATGAGGTGAATACCTGCTTCATAAGAAAATTACTCCTCAATGGTTAAAAAACATGGTCTGAAATTGTACCAGGTGAGGGAAATGTATTCAAATACCTTCCAGATAATCCTGCTCTGCAGAACAGATCTTAGGCCAAGAGTGACCACAACAGCAGAAATAGCATCAGTTTAGATGTCTATGCTCCAGCACTGCAGATTTTCTGATTTTGCCTTGGGACAGGACCATATAGCACCTCCCATCCTTTCTTGACTTTGGCTTCAGGACTAACCTCTTGTGTTAGCAACAGATTCTTAAGGAAAGAAAGATGAACAGTATAATAATCTTTTTCCTGTGTAGTAAAAACAAGACTGTAGAGTTTGTATCTATTTAATATTCTAGTTACATCCTTTCAATTTTACATTCATATTGATCTCTGGGATGTCTGGATTTCCTATGTCTTATTTATCCTTGATATGGTGGGACATGGAAGCAGGGCTACAAAGGGTTTCACAACTTAATTCCTCTAAGAAGCAAAATTGTTTCTTCCCCATCATATATCTCAAAACGACTACTTGAACGTTAGGATCCAAACTCCTCTTCCAGTTGCGAGCACTCAGAAATGACCTTTTAATAAAGAAATAAATACAAAAAAAAAAAAAAAAAAAAAAAAAAAAAAAAAAAAAAAAAAAAAAAAAAAAAAAAAAAAAAAGGGGATGTTGTAGTATAGACTTTTCCAAGAACAGAGCGTGAGTGGAGGATTTTTTCCTAATTTGCATATTTGTGGCAGAGCCACAAGTGTTCTTTTGTGAGAGAATAAACAATGCAAAGACAAGGAAAGATTCGTGTTGAGCTGTGGACTTTATGATAGATATAAGTATCAACTTCACTGAGATGCTTAGACTCAGTTGCCCTTTCCAAGTTAAAAGTGATCATTGTTATTTAGCTCCTGGGACAGTGAAGAAAAATTTTAACTTTTTTTTTCTGCTGACTGTTTTGATAAATAAGAGCAGTCACATTCACCTTGCTGCTCAAGGAAGGAACTTTTCTCCCCACATGAACACTCGGTAATACCAGAATCACCATGCACATATTTTCTCTACATTAAATTCTGTAACATTTTTTTTTTCTGAATCTGAAAGCAATTTAGGGTTAACATATCTCACAAACCCAAAGCACTTGTCATTATGTGTTGCTTATTATAGACTCATTCTCCTAACACCACCAGTAGCCTCAGGATGGCATTGCATAGCCTTTCATAATTGTCTGTTTATAGCTGGACTGAAAGTAATTTTCTCATGGTTTAATTTATGGGCAGTGGCAGGCTCCCCTCATCTCTGCTTCGAGGAAGAGTGCCAAGAGCAATATGCCAGTCCTTACACAACAATCCTTGTGGCTGGAATGAGCTTGTGTTGAAAACATCACAGGAACAAAACTTCATTGCCAAAACTTTCTCATGTATTTTCAACAGAGTCTGTCCTGTGAAGAAGAAATCAGTCCCCCTCCATGTATTAGCCAGTGGGAGTGGGGGGAAATAAAAAAACAAAAAACCCAATCAAAACAAACAAAAAAACCAAAAGAAAAAACACACCAAAAACCCCTCAAAAAACCAACAACAAAACCACAAGCAAACAAACAAAATAAAACCCTAAGAATCTATGTGATTGTTTTAATAATTCCCCATATCCAGGGAAGCAAGCAAGGCAACTTGGCACTCAGCAAAGTTGTCTTTTTTTGCTGGAGAGTTTATTTTGGTTCATAGTGTAGGGAAATTTGTGTACACATACATAAATCTCCAGCCTATTTCCAGTACAACCCAGTGAAGTCCTTGTTGGGGAATAAGATTAAAGGCCTCTTGGAGATAAATCTTCTGAAGAATTTTTTTTGGTACATTATGAATCTTTCCATAGGAAAGCAGTTTATAGTTTATAGTAGACATGATTTCAGCAAACACTGGGTAACAGCCTTACCTTTCTCCCAGTTTTTCCCTATGCCCAAGAGTACATCAACAGTTTCTGAAGTTCTTTCAGTGCATTTTTCAATTTATGGTGGGATATCCAGCACTGATACGTTACTGAATTCCTGAAGACACAAAGGTAGTAATTCATAATAAATGTAATTAGTAAAGAAAAATAAACTGCACAATAATATTACTTTTGTAATCTCATGGTAATCTGTTAGAAAATTTAGTCTTCTAGAGTCTCTGATCTAAAATATGCATGAAATGCTGTACATGGTTTACACCCACAGCTCTGATCAATATGCCAAGCCATTCTCTATGCTATTAATGTTGATTATTTATAAATAACTTTAATTTCAAAGTTCTGCACAAAGACTAACTAGTTAATTTGACATGATTAGAAGGAACATATTTATTTACCAATTCTTAGATATTTTTCTCGGAGGACATAGTCATGGCTCTCAGCTGACATGGGTGTGACTGTTGGATGTCCATAAAAATAAATTCCATATAATTTTAAAATATTGTCCATATATAAAAAAATATAACCTCACTAGGAAACAGAGAAACTGGAAAGTCTGGTGGTGGATCTGTTACTAGGAATTCCTGTCCAGGGAGATCCCCATGCAGAGAACATCTCCAGCATTGTTGTAAATGTCTGTCATAAGCTTAGGGGAATGAATGTGCTTTCAAGATCCAGATGACTTTCAGAAGGAGGAGTGCATGACGAAGGAAAGGCTCATGATTGCACATGAAAGAAAGTACTCTATAAATAAAAGTCCCTGTATGCTGATCTTAGAAGTCTCAAATGGCCTCACATTATTTTTCCTGCCAGCCCAGTTGATGCTATATACATTTCATTGTCTTAGATCTGAAGATTTTGTAGTATTTTATTTTTACAGGCTGAGTTATCTTTGTGTAATTTTAAAATGTGTAAATAATTAATTGCTTAGATGACACAATGAGGGTATCACCGATGACATGAAGATGCTGCAAAATTTGAGCAAATGTTTATCAAGCTATGGAAGTGTCAGCTGCACTTGGTTGAAATGTTAAGCAGTTTGTAACAGTCCTTTTATTAAACAAGACTTTAGGTTATTTTCCTCCATAGACTTTTCACAAGTAAGTAGGAAGACTATTCAAGAAATAGTTGCTGTTAGGCATTATGTGTACCAGGAGAAAACCGTGAATTAGCAAATAACCTGCTTCACTTCTATTTTGATTCAAAATTGATAGCATCAACATCTCATGGCTATTCATTTTGTGCTAATACTTATTCATCTGAATGGTATTTATGAACATACAGATTAATCTGCAAGAGAGCAATGAAATATAAATGTTTAGGGGTACAAATTAGGTTATTTTCATAAATTAACTCACTTAGAAAATTGCTTCATTGCTGTTGTTTCTGGAGAATATTCTCTCTTTCCCGTTTCACTGCGTTGTTTTCCTCTTCCATGGTATAACTTCCTTCTGTTGCTATCTCTATTTTTGTTTCTGATCAAATCCATTATTGCAACCTGTCTTTAGTCCCCATAGTTCTGTTCAGCTATGATTCTGAGTTAAATAGTGAAATTGGTTAGTGAAGCCTGTGTATATCTATTCAGAAGTTGGGAAGTCAAGTACCTTTGGTCATCTGACTTGGGTTTCTAAATTTTGACATGCCTGGTTCTGATGGGGCCAAACTTAAAATTACACAGATTACTTTAAGATGAAATTTTCTTTTACATACCAAAATCTGCCTCTGTGGTCCTCCAAAAAAATCACACTACATGAAGGTAAAAATAAAAACTAAAATATTTTAATTGGTAACTAACAGCAATAGATGTTTCATCTCATCCAGAAAGGTAGGTACTAAAATGGCATAAATGTGAAAGTAGGGTTAACCCCAAAGATATCCACACAGTTTATTGATATGAAGCTCCAAGTTCAGGACAGAAGTTGAATTCAGTGTCAGTCTCAGTGAAAACAGGGTGTTTCTTCTCCACTTCCACTCCCTGGCTGCATTAACCACTCCTTCCGTACCAAACCCAATGAGAAACAGGTCCCAGGTTTCTGATGCCTCCAGAGTAGGAAGATGTGGTAGTTTTCTGACTCTTCAATCTGCTGTGCGTTTTATTTCTTTCATTGTGCATTCTCCCTGATTCCTGTTAGGAAAAAAAAAAAAGGGGGAAAAAAAAAAAAGACAGAGTTGAGATCATGATATTTCAACTTAAATTTGCCACACATTTCTCATCTTAAAACAATAGGAATGGAACTGAAGTTAAACTAAATACTTACACTTAAGTAGTAAAAGTGAAATCAGATTCGAATGAAAAAAAACCAAAATATGTAGTGGGGATTAAGTACCTAATATTTAGTCAATGGTTATGTAAGCATGACTGGCTCAGCCCATGAATATGCCCCACTGACATATATTATATCATCTGTGAACTTTTACCATCCTTTGTCTGTCTCTTCCCACTGAGGAAAATTTTATTAAAGGCAACAGCTACAAGATAATAATAACTAATTATGCTTCTTCAGGAACTGATTCAGAGATGTTTGTGAAACGAGGAAGGGGGCATTTGCTGTTATATTATTGGGGCTAAAAAAATTTCTCTTGAAGCATTTATTTTTAGTTAGCATGCCCTGATCCACAGTTTGCACTTCAAATAATGATTGCTGTTGGTTCCTTTGTGAGGGTACTTGACAAGCAGGGTTACTGTGGGAGGAGATTCTGCAGTAGCTGTACTGTGAAAATGAAAAAAACTCATTTCAGGACAGCCAGACTCCCATTTTCTCTAATATTGAATACAGACTCATGTCATTGTATAATATCATATACAAAATATTTGGTTTTGAATACTAAAAAATAATTTTTTATGCTACTTTGGGGAGAATTTTTTGGAGAAAGGAAAAAAAAATCACGTTACAACTACTTAATTAGTGGTAGCTTTGCTGTTTTTGTAACATAGGTATATTACTCTCCAATGTATATCTTCTGGACATATATACTAATACGTTACAATAAAATACAAATTTCTTCTTCAATAACCTTGTAAGTCTCTTCAGATTAATTTTTTCTTTCATAAAATGAAAGAACATCAGAGTGAAAGCTAAGATACAAATACATCTGGATTCACTCATTTATAAATCCAGTAATCAGGAACAGCTTTGAGAAAAAGAGCCAGGTTCCCACTGTGACTATTTTGTGATCCTTCTACCATGAGCAAAGCCTAAGCTTATACAATCTATTGCAATCATTGCTGCTTGCAATGCAGTCTGCATTCTCTAAAGAGAGAGAAGGGAAAAAAGAAAAAGAAAAAAGACTTCACAAATTAATTTGTTTGATGTGTTTGCCCAGAAATAGTTTTCCTGTCCTAAAATGGGTCTGCAAGGGATATCATAAAACAAGGATTAGGATTGTTTATACTTCTTTACTTTAATATTTTACAGTCTCTAGAAAGAGGGAAGCATGTGTCCAGAGATGAATATACGCACGCATCATCAAAGACTAATCTCACTCCACCTCAGGTTAGGAGAGGAGTCTTCCATGTCACCAGCAGGAAATGAATCAGATGCCATGTGCACTATAATGAAAGACAAGTAAAAAAGACCATTAGGAAACTGTAACCTCTTGAATGCATTTAACCATCCTGGTAAGGTCTCACTTGTAAACAAATTTTTTTTTTAAAAAGGCAGGAAACAAGAATAAAACCAGAAAAAAAAATCCAAACTTTTCATGCTAGATAAATTTCTGCACAGAAAATAGAAGAACAGAACATAATACATAAAAACAAAACAAAAATTGAACAACTGGTGTAATCTACCTGGACTAGACCAAAGAATTGGGACACTGTCCTGGATTACATCCTGGTCTCTAAAATGAGATTTCTAAATTGGAAATATATAAATTCTGTGGATGGGCAACTCAGTAGATAAGGCATTGGCTGGATGGTTGTACTTTCAATGAAGTCAAACCCAGAATAATAGCTACTATTATTTTAGCTACTATTAATAGCTACCCTGCATTTTATCCTGCCTATAATAAACTTCCTCATGTTATTGCCTCCTGAAATCATTAGAATATCAAGGATGGTGAAGATAATAAATTCATGGACAGGTTTGGAACTCCAAGAGCTTCCAGATTGTGTGGTTTTACTGATTTTTGAGGAGTTTATCAAAGTTAACAAGGAAAACAGGAAAAGGAGACACAGTAGAAGTACCCAATAGTTTTTTTAAAGCTATGAAAATACGGCTGGATTGTCTTAGTTCTATCTCTAATAAATCATGTCAATTGAAAAAGGAAGTATTCATTCTTTTGCTAAAATAAAGTCTTCTCTTTCCTGGTAGATGTATCCTTAGAGATGGGTTTTCGTTCTGACTATATTTGTAGAAAAATAAATTGAGAAGCCAGGGAAGGAAAAAAAAAACAAACAAAAAAACAAAACAGGGAGGAAAAAAACAAACCAACCAAACCCCTAAAAAACCCAGAGAAGGGTAAATCCTAAACATACAGATTCGCTAACCATAAACCATTATACCCAGTGTGACCTTGGTGACATCACCTGCAGAAATATCATTCTGATCTGCATTCCTTTCACTTCCCATAACAAACATTAAGAAAAAGGTTATTTCAGTTTAGAGTTCACTATCTTTCCTTGAATGAAGATTTGGTGAAGCAGTTGCAAAATGCTCCAAGAATTTTACCACTCCCTCCTCTTTGCAGTAGAACTGATTTCACACCATTTTGTTTCACTATATAAAAATTTTTATCCCTGAACCTATGCCCATCATATATCAATCCAGAAAATTTCTTTTCTTCTAGTGTAATCTCCACCATGGTCTGTCATCACTGAGTTGTCATAGTGCTTTCAACACCATGGGCATTTCTTGGGTTTTAAAGTAAAAACCACTTAAAACTGTTTCCTTTAAAGACTTATGCATTGGATATGGATATGCTGAATCTATATTTTGTTCTCTGCCTAGAAAAACACATAACTCATGTGTACACACAAACACAAAGACAAAGAGAGATTAATATCAAAGTTAGGTTGGATGTACTGCTCTATCCTATTTTCTTTTCTCCTAACCACTTATCTGACAAAGACTGCTTTGTCAGAGGTCACACAAAGAAGATATAAGCCAATGTCCTATGCTATGACTACCTTAACAAGAGCAAAGAGAAATAAAAAAATTTTCTCCTAGATAGAGCATTTAAGGACAAAACTATACTCTACTTTTGTCAGCTGACAGCAGCCTGTACTCTAATCATCCTGAATGCAAAGAGATTAGAGATTTCCTGATAGTAGTTAGTTGTAAGCAACAAAGTACATCCAAACCAACTGTACTGCAAGAAAATCTTTGCATAACCCACATCCACCTACTGTCTTACTGGGAAAGTCAGAGTAGACAGCAAAAAGCAATGCTTCAAAATGGCAAGGCATTGAAAATCAATTACTTTGATTTCAAACCAAAGAGAAAGCATCCCAAAGCCATAGAAACTACGTGTGCCTTTAGGAAGGGTGGGCATGATCTCTACCTCAGAAAATATTTCCAGTTTTTCTATGAGAAAAATATGATCATGAGTTGATACTCTAATCCTTGTGCACAACCCCAAAGCCATAACGTGTAAAGGACACAAGAACAAATGTTTTAACTCAGATAGAGGAAAGAAATTTATGAGTCCGCCAGATGGGCTACCAGTCAGTCTTCTGATATCAGAAGTAAACCCAGTCTTGCCAAAGTATAACAAATAATAACACATTTTAGGTTATGTCCTGGGCTTATTTCAAGGCATATGGATTGATGTTTGCAGCCTTCCCAAATAAATAAGTGCCATAATGCATCTTCAGCTTGCCGTGTTTCCAGAGCCATCAAGTCAAAGACCTGATCCGAGCAAAGAACTATGCTGTTTTTTTCATTAAAGGCAAATATCATCTGAATTTGGGCAAACAGAATCATGAATAAAAGATTAACCCATGAGATGAGAGTGTTCTGGTAATCTAGGGGAAAAAAAATAATAATATAATGTGCATATAGTAAGAAGGAAGAGTCTGGTGTAGATATTAGAACTTATGAAGTATTCTATAAAAATCTATTGGCTTAAACAGCAGATAACATAAGCATCCAAAATTTAGATAGCTAAGTTTAATTTAGTCATTACGCTTTCCCTTACTGTTCCATGAAGAGAAGGAAGACTCTTGAGAGGTCAGTTCATCTCATTCGATGATTTTTGTCTAAAGAGTTAGAGAATTTATGCTCTGGAAGTCCCTATTTCACTACATGCAATGTAACAGCTTTTCAAGGATTCATTCACTGATTCTGAACCAATTTTCACAAAGGATAACTAATCCAGTTCTAATGACTCTGCACATCCAAGGGCAGCAGGAGGGAAATAGTAAACAGAAGGCACATTTAAACAGCAGATACCTCTTTCATTGCACTTCATGGGATATTGAGATTTTTTTGTACTGCAGCTTTGCAGATTATTTCAAAAGTACAAAAATATCCCAGCATATTCCCTTGTTATTAGTAGGCAGCAGCTCTGAAGGCAATGTACAGAAGTTTCCATTTAAATACATTTTACTTCAATAAGGTCTTTTGTTTGTTTAAGCATTTCCCATGAGGAAACCATATCTATGCCAAATGGTGTTGCTGAAATATTGAGGAATCCTAGACAGCAATCTACACAAGCCAATAGAATGGCTCCCCATGTCATCAAACAAGCAGTGAAAGTTTTGTTACAGTATTGAGTTCAGCAAGTAAACCAAGCTTTACCCAGTACAATCTATAAAAATAATCAGGCACAACCTTACAGTTAGTACACTTTTCATTGCAAAGGTTTTAAAAAATAAATACTTCTCAGATACATAAATATGTAGCTATATATTTGTATCAGTTTCATGATTTATTGTATTTTTCCTCAAAATAAAAAAGCATTAACATTTAATTTATCATTATGCATGTAACAAGTAACATAACATGTACATATAGGACCTGCTTAATTTCTTTTGCTTCTCTTTGACTGTCACTTACAAGGTTTTGTACTGTATTGTACTACATAATACAGTGTGGAATGTCAGCATGGAAATGTGTCATTGCCCATACAGATGTGAAAGATGTGAAACAAGTTCACCAGGTCCAGATCACCAGTGCAGTAGCTGGAACTTTATCTTACAAATCCTTTGTTACAGAATGTCATACATCCTTTAGTCTTACATCCAAAGTCTTCCCCCACCTCCCATTACTTTTCATATTCTGAAAGAATAATTGGTATTCCTACTATGGGTCTTTTTCCTGTCATGCTGTGCTGATTCAGTTTGGCATTACAGGACAGAGTAATAGAGAGGGAATAACTCAAGAGCCTGGTATGTGCTTTTGCTGGGACACATCCTATGACATTGTCTGAAAACCTAAGAGGCAGACATCACATGCAACACCGTCTTCCTTAATATCAGCAACTAGGAGAAATAGTTATTAGACTTGGGAGAACAGACCTTCCATTCCCCCAGTCTCCCCAGCACAAAGCTAAGTACGGTGTCAGAGCCTTTAGAGTAGTTTTACATCTTATTTTCTTTAAATGAATCTCAATGAGCTGTCAGACTTCACTTCAAGTACTACAGGATTTTTCAGAGCAGGACAAGTAAGGCTAGGATTTATTAAAGTGCTTATTCTAAGTCACTGAAAAATATTCTTCCATGTTCTCAGTACCTTACTTTATATCCAGAATCTAGTAAAATCCCAGTAGAATTAAAATAATCACTCTTACGAAGCAACGAATAAATTATTCACTTTGTTGCAATGATATGGTTGTGGTCTTCTATCTAAATGGAAAGCTAGAAACTTTCTCCTATGAACATTTTTTAAATAGGAAATAACATTTCAACGATATCAGGTTTTGAACTTACAAAGAAAAAAAATTGCTAGATATTTTTTCCATTCAGAAACCAGAAGCTTTGTTTTTTTATGACTGACCACAAGGCACTTTAAAAATGGCTCTTATACATAATAAATAGTTGCAAATATCTGTTATTCTATTATACTGTTACAATAAAATTAGTTGTTCAGAAATGTGTTGATGTCTGAGAAATTTAAAAAAAAAAAAAAAAGCTAAATAAATTAAAACTTCCCACAGAGGTCTTTATGTAGGTCACAGTATCCTATTGCCAACAAAACAAAACAGTCAATAGACACAGACATGCATTCAACATAAGACTTCACCAGCCACAGTAGACTGCACATCATATTTCATCTCTGTCCAGAGTAATGAACAGCAATAAGATCAAGGTGTATCAACAGATTCATCAGACTAATTCTGAAAGAGGTGAAAATATGCAATTGCTTATTAAAAAATAAGATTCCTTATACCAACTGGCAAAGATTTAAGCAAATTCCATGAAAGCCCAAGACTTTCAGGAAATACTTCTGAAGCAATGAAATGTGTAAATATCCTTTAACCAAAAACTGTACCAGCATTTTTTTTTCAGAAATGTTTTACTCTACAATTATCTGTAGAACTTTTCAATGAATTATAATTTAGTTACTATGAGCAAAGTCAAGGAACTATGCTGACCTTCCTAGAAGGAGAAGGACCAGAAGAAACTGAACAATTCATCCAAATCTGACACTGACAAATCCATGAATAGAACCTAAGCCTGTCATTCAATGATTTTTTGGCATGTCCTCATTTTCTCAAACACTTGAATGAAAAAAATCACAGTAGGAATTAGGGAGAAATAGAATCTACCATGCAAAATTATACTTAACTTTTCACCTCTCCTTAGCCTACGCATTAGAAGAAGCCTTTAAATGGCCATCTAATTATTTCTGACAATGGCTAGTAAATTTTATGACCTGTAGAAATACTGAAAAAAATCTTGAATTAGAGACCAGATCCAAAGAAGACTGAGAACATGTGTTCAAACAGTAAAGCTGGACAATGCCACCTGCATTACCATGGATACTCCAAAAAGAGACGTTCCTTCTATTCCTTATAGTTCACAGAGGCTGCTGGAAACTAGCTCTCTGCATCAGGAGGTGCCTACCACCCTATCCCATCTTCCCAGTTCCTACATGTCCTTACAATATAAGAAAAAAAGTGCATGCGGAATGCTATTTGAATTACCATTCTCTTGTCACATATTTTTCCTAAGAAACTGAGAAGGCAACAATGAGTAAATTTCAGAATAGATGATATCTTGAAAGGGGTGGATGTTTGTGAGTGATCCATGTAAACATGCAGTATAGCAGATGGAAGAGTGAAGTGAATCTGCTCAGCACACGGGAAGGAGAGGTGTTGCAAGTGCTGAGGAAGCCAAGTATGGGATTTCCTGTAGCAACTGTTAATAATGCTGGGACACGTTTTCCATGCTACTAATCTTACTACAGCTTTTGCCATTTATTCATGGGACTAATTATTCATTGGCTAATTGATTTCACTGTCAGCTGTAAATAAGTTACACAACCAATAAACAGCAGCATCATATAATCAAGTAATGATCAGTTCCCAAGTTAAAAGTATAATAGTATGAAATTGTCTTGGCATTACTTTTTAATATGCTACGTAATTTATATTGAATATATTGAATCCTTGTTGAGTCACAAAATAATATCACTGCAAGAAAGCTGTAAATGTTGCTAAGTATTATCTTATTGAGGCTAGTGGAACTATTTCTGTCAGTTCCCAAAGGAGCACCTCTAATATATTGTGTAGCCATTATTAAATTAACATCATATGCCTTGAGACTCCTTTCCGCTAGTAATTTCTACATGCTTGCCTTTTTGCAAGCAATGGTTCTTCATAGATAATGAAGGTTGGAAAAATGTAATAGAAGGCATTGCAAGACCTGGAGATACAACAAGTTCTCTCAACCAAATCAACAGCTGTTCTGCATGCACATCATGGAGAGCAACAGGACACGGTGACCTGATTGGAAACTCACCTTGTAGTCAGCACCTTTTGAATGGATGTTGTTTTCTCAAAAAAGCAAATGACTGAAAGTCAGAAGTGTTAAAAACATGATAGGATAATATTTTGAGCCCCTTCTCCTAATGAAACAATTTGAAGAAACTGGTTGTAGTGAAAACAGACTGGCATTTTAGTTGCACAATTGTGTACACTGGACAAATGCTTGTCTTGTCTACACCATGTTTCAGTAGAAGCATTATTAAACATTTCAGTGGTGTTTCTGAAAAGATGTCACAAATCCTTCTACAGGTGTGAAGGGAAAAAAAAAGTTATATTCTGTTCTTAAAACATAATGAGAACTGTGAAACAAAGTTGATCCAGAGACACATAAGAATTGAAAAGTTAAGCTCAATTAGTTTAGCACATATCTGTACTTAGTTACAAAAAAGCTCTATGTCTTTATTAATATTCATAATGTTTGATCCATGCTTCAGTGCACTGAAAGGAGTCTTTAAGAGTGTGCTTCTTTAATTTATTCCTGTGTGTAATTTCCTTGTGCTCCAGTAAGTAATATAATGTAGTAACTGAAAATGGTGGGTTTTCATTTTTCCAGAGCAGATACTCTCCAGGCTGGCTTCTCTCTCCAGGGAAGTTCTTATACCAAAGCCTGCTTCAGCATTTTCTAGAAATGGGTATATAGATGCAGCATTTATATTTGGAGCTGACATGGCAGGTTTTATATATATATATATATATATATATATATATATATATATAATAATAATATAAATAAATAAGAGGAAAAGAGCTGAAGTAATGAATAGGACAAATTTTAACTCAATTTGAAANAGATGTGTATATATATAAAAGTATTTGGGAGACTAACACATTATCCTTGGGAAGATAGTCCAATTGAGAATAAAACTGTTAATCAGCTGTATTTGGTATGATTCCTATCAGACCATAAACTTGGTTTTCTTGGTCAGTGTTTGCAGGTGACATCCATTATTATTAACTAAAGAAGTCCTTGCAGGCAAGTAAAATACTACAAATTGCAACATATAGATATCTCCTACAGCTTTATAAAATTTTTTGAGGTCAGTTTATGTCTGGTCCAGAGGCAGATGAATTTAGCTTATCACAGGGTAAACAGAAACAGCGGGAGGTAACCGTGTAAAAAACCTGGTCTTTATATTAGATAATAAGCATAGCAACAGCACAAATAAGAATTAGGGTTGCAGCAACAGCCTTGTAAGAGCTATTTGAAACCTGTGTGGCTGCCAGGCAGAGATATTAAAACTCTGTAGCCAGTGACACAGGAGAGGAAAGAATAAAGAACAGATCTTTTCCTCTGTGTATTTTCCTTGATGCTTCTTATTTGTTGACAGGATTTAAGGTTACCATGTGAACCTGCCTTTCTGTTTTCTGAAGGCTCTGAAGAAGCAATGGTGTAGGATGGTGCACCATAATCAGAATAATTATTATATGTCACAAATTTTGTTAAAAGAAATCTTCTCTTGGTTTAAAAAATGAATTGCTTATTTTTAGAGTTTCTGTCCCCACTGAAAACTGAGCGGTGGTCCCTTGAAGATGATGATGCAATTCTTTTAGAACTCTCCCACTTTGAAAACCATTTAAAAGGAAAACAATTCAATCTAGTGATTAATGGATTTAAAATGTAAAGAAATAAGGATTTTATTTACTTAAAATCATCAGGCCAAATAAATATGATTAATAATCAACATCTGTTCAGGAATTAAGTACAGAGGAAGGGATCTCAGGTGCCCACTAGTGGGCAGCACTAACGTACGTAAAACTGAAAGCTCACACCCCAAATTAAACAAGTCTGCAATGGAATAGTAAAATTATACTTATTTTATATATCAGTTTTGCATGTTTATCAGTATTAATGTTGTAGGCTTATTACAACCCTACTGCTTATATAAAAGATGCACAGTCTCTAAAGGCAAGTATAATTTACTCTAGAATATTGTTCCATGTTTTTAAGAAATGTTTTTATTGTAGATTCACCAAAACGCGGTGGGAGGGAATGAGTTAAAAAATGAAAATTTTATCTTATTCTGATAGATACCATGCATATTGTGTGAGGATTTCACTTAGGATAACTAAGGGTAAAGTTCAAGCCACACGGATATTTAGACAAATCCTGAAAAGTAACAAAGATCCTTTATACAAAAAGCACATTAAAAATCAGGGCTATTTGGGAAAGTATAAGCTACATGCCTTACAAGTTATCAGCCTATAGAAAAGAGACTTTAACTGAAAGCTGAATCTCAGTGTTAGAAACTGGCTGTTGTCTGAGAGGTGTCTGATTGCTTTTCATGCTAGTGGTGTGAAGAGGCATCTTTACAAGTTGCTGATGGCTGTAGATAGTAAAAGGTGTATCAGCCTCACTGAGAATCTTATATTACTTTTTTTCTTGTTTCCCATTCCAGATATGTCCAATGTGGCTTGCTTAAATATATATATATATATATCTATATTTTTTTTTTTTTTTTTTTTTTTTTGTTCCTTAAAATGGCTGATGTTTTTTATGGGGAAAAAAACCTAACAAAAGGATACCAACCTGTATTTTATGGAGATTAATACTTTCTTTACCCAGAGCAAACACTCAAGCAGATTTAGTCTTCAAGGAAAGCTGAATTTCTGCCCTTGCTGCCTGTGGTCTGTACAGCAGCAGTGTCATGAACACCATGAAAGTCATTGAACCACTGGTCAAACAGAAATTGTGTCTTATTTTTATTGTTTGCAAACTTCTTGACTTGAGAGATGGGAGTTAAAAAAATAATAATAAAATGAATAACATAGACTGTCAGCATTCATCTTATTTACATTATTCCTATCTTCAGGGACTAAGATATCCTGAATGCCAAAAAATAACAGCTGACAGGGAAATAAACTTATTTTGTTAAGTCTTTTTTTGGACACTTCAAATGAAAGCTAGAAACACTGGATTTTACGAGAAGCAACTGAAGCCCATTCAGCTACAGACGTGGTTAGAAATTTTCCAATAAACAATCTCTTGTCTAAAGACATTGATGATGAGTTCTACAGACTTTAGACAGAAGCAGCTCTCAGGCCCACCAGCAAGTTCTCTTGACTAAGTCATGGTGAAGAGCACCCAAGTTCAAAACGTTACATAGCTCAATGCAGGCAGATGCTGAAATACAGAAACTGGATTCATTTCCTGATGGCAATGCTATCATTCTTTTGACTCTGTTGGTATAATTTCTTTTTGTGTGGCTAATTATGCACACAATCACAGACAAATCAGTTTTGGAGTCCAGAACTGTCTGTGGAGGGAAGAAAAAGCAGCTCTGACACAACGTAGAAATCATATTGATGTGGCAAGACAATTGGCATCTTCTAGAAAGAGAATGTAACTATTTCTGTAATAATAAGCTAAAATTAAGTTTTTAGCTATTGTACAACATAGTCTGTGCTAAATTACTTTGAATAAATTTTTTATATTGTAACCTGTTAATGCATGAACCAAAAAGATCTTTCTAACTTTACTGTTACCTTATTTCCACAAATTTTGGTTCCATTTTTCTCTATGAACTCATAACGTTGTGTAGGAGTAAATGCAGAAACAAAAAGATATTTGAGATGTTTCGATTTGAATTTTATAAGTGTTATATTTTGAAATTTTAAGAATTAACAAATCAATTCCTTAGAATCAGAATAAAAAATACTTGAAGATTCAGTTGCTAAAACTTGCTGCAATTTGTTGAACAGTAACTTAAAACTTACTGCTGGTTCTTTGAATTTTCCATGTAAAATCAACTTGGTCTGTTATAGGAAAACAGAGCAATGTGCATCAGGGGGAAAAGGTCTCTGGGAAAATGTTATTCATATTTTCACCATGTGTCCTACTATCACTTGGCCCATTAAGGTGAAGAAAATACATCTCATCTTTCCGTTTTCTTGTCATGTCATTCAGAAATGAAGCACGCACTATTCTGTTTTGTCTTAGAAAGGTCATTTGATTCTGTTGTTTTTTTCTCAGACACTTGAAAATATTTTTGAGGAACAAGTTATTTCAGAGGAAAAAAATGTAAAAAAAACCCCCACAAATAAAAGGAATATTCCTTCCATAAATCCAAAATTCTGTTGAAATTTTAGCTTGTATTCCAGCTGTCAGGTTCCTGAAGTAGTGGAAAATGTAATATCTGCAGTGAGGAACCCTATAAGCTAAAATTAACATTACAGTTCAGAATTGACCTAAATAAAATGGAGCTGCAGAAGGCATGCAAAAGCTCTGGGAATATTTTTTCAGTCTTTCTGTAGGACCTAACCTAATCTCTAAGGACAGCTAGAGGTTTACACATTCATATTTTTTCCAATGAAAAGCCAAGTTGTTTTACTGTCGAGTGAGTGTGTTTAAGTGGTGCATATTTCTAGAAAAGTTCCACTTTGTGAGAAAGAATAGTACCCTTTTTCTATTCCAGGCAAGCTCCTTGTCATCAACATGTCAAAGTCACAGAATCCTGACAGCCTGAGTGACCAAGAGGCACTAAGGGTCCCAATCTCTTCCACCTCCACAGGCAAGGGGACACTGAGACTACTCCTCAATCCCCATATGCTCCTCCAGAGACTGGACTGCTCTGCTGCTCCTCTGTCTCTGCTGTTTTTTTCTTCTACTTGTCTTTTATTTATTCTGCAAAGTTAACAGGTGAAAGTTGAGGGAAAAAATAATAATTTTGCAGATAGTCTGCAGTTCTCAGAAAATCATTGTGTGCTTCTGAAAGAAAAAAAGGTGGTAGTCCTTCAAGAGGCATCTCTCAAATTAATGGTTTCTTTTACAATTCTTGGTAAAGATAGAGGATACTATACTTAGAGAAATTCAACAGAAAGTGGCATGGAAAGTTATTAGGGAAGATAAAGACTCTGGAGGGAAAAAAGCAATGTTATCCAATAAGAGAGAGGGGCTTTAGATCACCTGTGGAAAAAAAGAGAAAAGGAATTTTTGCAAAGATGGTTGCCAGAATCCTTGCAAGAATGAGCCCAAAGAGATATAGCAAGACAGTAACACAAGTAGTGTTTCCAGCACAATTTTCCCTTACCATGACAACACACACAACTAGGCTTGGTTCATGGACATTGAAGGGAATCTCCCAAATGAGATCTGCTCTGCAAAAGAAAGAATATACAAAAGGAAAAAAATACTAATCTGATAGATGGCTCTTGTTATTGAAATGTCGCGCTACAAATTTGGGTTAAATTCATTTCTGTATAAATATAGTTAATATTATATGAAAAGAAAATGTGAAAGCATATATATTTCTGAACTGTACAGGAAGGAAGAGATGATGTGTTCCTACTGTGTCAGATAATTAAGTAAGGTAAAAGTAAGGAGATACCTGCTCTGGATATCTCAAATTCAGGTACTTGTACTTGAGGCCCAAAGAGTTGTCTGAAGAAATATCTAACTCGCTGCTAAGGTTTAATTACCCTAAAGCACTTGGCAGTTTCAAAGACTAGAAATCCACTAAAGTTACTGCAAATATTAATAAGGGCCAGTGGGGTGATTCAGAATTACCACAGGCTATATCTTCTTTTTTGTAGATACACAGAAAGATGATAGGAAAATTGACAGGATTTTTTATTTTATGTAGGACTGCTCAACAAGAATTTTATTAATGGTCATGAGCAGTATCTTAAAGAGCAGGGATACCATCAAATCAAAATGCTTTCATCCTTTAATGAGATTTAAAAATTTTCAATAAAGTTGACTAATAAAGGTAGTCTTGAAGTGACATAAGATTTTGTATGGCTTTTGACCTAGTGAGGCATTCTGGTTAAAGGAATACACCGTATAATCATAATAAGGCATAAATGAATTAGCTGGCAGAGAGAGAAAAAGTCAGTGGTAAATTAACATTATATTAGGGTTTACTTGTACGTTCTTCAGGGACTATGTAATGAGTTGAGTTCAACAACAGTATTAATGACACTGAGGCAAATATGGAATCACAGACAATAAAGTATACAGGTAAGAAGGACTGCTTAGATGACAAATGAAGAAGATAAAATGACAAAGACATTATACAATGTGGTTACTTTTTATGGTCAACACAATTCTTACAAATTGTGATTTTAAATTATTATTGCTAAATAATGAGAAAAAAATAATATAACCCTCCCTAGCTCTAGGCTAAGATATGATTTAGTCACAAAAATGTGCTAAAATGATTCTGTAGGATATATGTACATATAGGAAAGCAAAATATCTCTGTAACATAACAGTACTTAGACTAATATTAAGACACTGTATGCATTCCATAATATATGAACATATACATATATGCATGTGTATGAAAATGTATTATTATTAAATATATTATTATTTAGCTGTCATACATAATTAATTGGTGAAAAGAAACTACTCAGTCCTAGAGGATTCAGTAATATACTGGACTGGTATACAAGAACAACTATTATGAACAAGTTGGATCAATACATTGTAATGAGAAGTAAAGTATGATTTCTTAACAGGGGAAACAATTTTTCCACTGAATCAAAATACCATGACAACTACCATCTTTAACATGTTTTCAGATCAAGACCAAATGCCTTTAGAAATGATTTACTTTAGTAAACAGGAGTTAATGGAGTATGATACAGTGAAATGCAATTTCCTGATATACAAGGTCAGACAAGATGATCTAATGGCCATTGCAGTAATTCAAATTGAAAAATAAAGCAAACCTAAAACCCAAACAATATGACTTAGAGGTCATTTTGATCAAGACCACAATATATTATAAAAAAAAAAATCATCTTAAAGGCCAGCACACTGTTAACTATAACATAGCCACACATTGTGAGTGGACTCAATGTTCTCATAGACTATACCAATAAAAACTAAGGCACAACCCTAAGCAAAGACTTGATATATTGCTTAATTACAAGAACACCTGCTGTCATGACTTTGCTTTTTAGTAATGTTACAACCTATTTAAAACACTGCCAGGCACAATTTAAGAGACTTTGTGTGAGCAGCACTGTTCCCAATAGAACAGGATCATTGCAGTCACCATCTTCCCACAGAAAAGAGTTTCAGTGGGGAGAAGTGAGTTGTGTAACGTCACTTGGCCTCTGGTCCAAATAACACCAGGGGTTTTTTTAGTACTATAACCTAGCCCTGTTTTTAATTTTATCTAAGATTCAGAGTTGAATGGGAAATGGTAATTGTTCACCAAAGAGCCCATTAATTTCAGTCTGTGGTGTCCATCGCTAAGGTAATGTCTCTTCCAGATGCTCACATCAAGCATTTTACAGCTTTTAGGTATCTGTCAAAGTTTCATCAAATTAGACAAATCAAAGCTGCTGCTCCGGATTTTCAGAGGTGCTCTCAGGAAACACAGTGAATCATAAGCACTCCTGATGTCCCAGAAGCTATTTTATCAATCAATTTTTTTGGTTTTACTTACTCGCTTTGTATGCATTTACTTGTCTTTTGTGTATCATTGTGAATAAGGAAAAACTCAGAGTCTAGAAATGCTCTGTAGAAATTTGTCCTCAGGCTCTCTCTCTTCACTTTCATCCAGTAATCCTGAGTTTAGATCAGAAATGGATTTGAAGCCTTTGAATGCCTGGGTGTAATCTCAGCCCAGATCACTCCCCTCCTCCATCATCATGACCTGAATTAATCAGAAGGATGAATTCTAGGTGCTATCTGTTGGAGCTGCACACCTGTATATGCTTTATATCTCCTGTGCATCAGCAGTGCACATTGGTAGCTTGACCAGGAGTGCATGCAGTTCAATCAGTAACAGCTTGCAAAGTAAGCAGGGGTAAGACTTGACAAAAATCTGCAGGGCAATATTTCCTGAGAAGAGAAATGTGCACCACAGGTGTCCCTCCCCCCGACCTGAGTGCTCTCATCATGGGGTAAAAAAGTGAAAACTCTTTTCTGTATTATTTCAGATTTAGTTACAGTTCTCTCTCTCTCTTTTTTTTTTTTTTTTTTTTTTTTTTTTTTTTTTTTTTTTTTTTTNTGAATTTCTTGGCAGTAATTCACTGTTAAAATATTTTTTTTACATGGAATTTACTGATGTTGCTCTTTACAGCTTACCATTTCACTGACAGTTTTTTCCAGACAGGGTTCCTGCTAGCAGAGCAGGAGGGCTAGGTAAATGCTAACTGTAGAACATTCATCGACTGTTTTATTGTGACTGTTCTCAGCAAATGTTAGGATTAATCCAGGAAGCTTTAATCATTTTCATTTTAGAGAAGTCTAAGCATCTCACTGATAACTAATTACTAATAACTCACAATTCTGAGTTTCTCATAAGTGTTCACTATGTCCACTATAATATAAAATATCACATCAAGCTCTCTGGCCTGCTTAGACTACAATAATTTCAGTTTCTTATGGGATCCAAGTTTTTCTTATGTGCTTTCTGCAGATGTCTCTTAACGTTAAGCAAGAAGTGGAAAGATAATGAACCCCTTTAACTGAGAGACCTCAATTAGGAGTCTAAATAATATGAGATATATTCTTGTCTAAACAGTGCTAGAATTTGCGTGGTGGCTCAGCAATGGAATTGCAGATTTCAACACTGGAAATTAATCCAGGAACTGAAGGCACAGATGACATTGGGCAGTATATAAAGTTCCTCATTTTTATTCATATTTCTCTCTGAAAGACTTATTGTTTCTGTCTGCTCATGTCCCGGTCTTTCTCTGTGTCTGCCTCCAAATAGACTGTGGTTTTAGAAGTGTTTGGACCACTGCACTTCTAACTCTTTCATAAGAGTTGGCCAGGAGACTTTTGAGTTTACCAGTATTGCCAAACCAGCAGCCAAAACTGATGAGTCAGACCATCAAATCTTGAGAAATCTTTCAAACTGTGGAATTAAACTCAACAGTTTTCATATATTTTCGTTGCTTCCAGGGTCATAGGAAGTCTGTAGAATTTATGCAAATTCTCTAAAGTTACATGACTCCAGAAGCTGGGGCTTTAAGGAAACTATTCCCAATACCTCAGTGAGAGAATGACGCAGATATCACTGAAGTTTCTGTACAGTTATTTCAGGCATGTATTCTGCTTCATCTGGTAAGAAAGCAAATTAACACCTTTGAATTTAAAGTGAGGATCAGAATTTGTGCCTATGCACAAATCACGTCAGCTTTTGGCAGACATAAGACAAATGCTTATACTTCAAGAAACAAGTGATAGTATATTGCACTGGCTACCCAGCCTGAAGGAAGTCTTAAAAAAAAGGTCAGAGTTTATAAAAAGATCACAGTAGTATAAATCAAAGAAGGCAAGGAAAGAACTTACAAGACCTTTTTGCATAGAAAGCAGGGAGAAAGGGACAGATAAGCAAAAGCACAATGAAAAGCTCTATATTAAAAAAAAAATTTTAACCTCAGGGTTAATTAATTACTTCATACTTTTCTATAAAGAGACGGAATATAAATGGATATACATAAATAATGAAAATAATTATTACTTGAAAGTGAGATATATTCCATGTATTTAACACCTTAACATCCTTTTCACCAAAGCAGAAGGTTTCACGCTACATGAAATTACTTGAAAATTCTGATATCTGCAAATCTGAATACAATTTATACACAAATACAATGTATTCATTGTGTCAGAATTGGTATCATAAATGCAAAAGTCATGTCTTATATACTGAAAGATTGACATTGACAACGCATTGATGTAATATGCTACAGCTCTGCTAATATTCATGGTAGTCTACCATCATGAATGTATCAGACTTTCTATTACTATATATGCACAAAATATTTTAAAGATTTAACTCAAAAATCTCCTAAAAAGGCACATGAAACACACTGTCAAAATACATACTTTTCTTCCTGAATTAATGAAAAGGAAGGTTATTAGCATTTAATTTTATATAAATACCTATGATTGTATTCATGAACACTTTCAAGGCAAATATTTGAGCTTGTAGATTAGCAGCAATGCAGATTCTACAAACTCTGTGCAGCTTCTTGATCAGGCTGTTTATGAAGGCAAACACAGACAAATCAAATCCTCTGATGACATTTTATAACATGCACAGATGTAGGACAGCACATGACCACACTATCTAAGAGAACTAATGCATACAATTTTATAGACCCTTTAGAAGAACCAGTTTTACTTATGGCTCTGGAGTGGTTAATCACAAGAGCACACAAATCAGAATACAGCTCATTTTCGAGCAAAATTCACTCTTTAAAAACAATGTTTTGGATTAGACATATTGTTGAATATTTCTAGGTCTTTGCTGCAACTACTCTACTACTTAGAGACTGGGTTGGACTTGATGATCTCTGAGGTCCCTTCCAACCCAGTGAATTCTATGATTCTATGATACTCTCATTATAAAATTAAGGTAAAGTTAATTCAATATTTTTTGTCATGTTGGACATAATGGGTATATTGATCAAATCTTCTAAATATGAATTTAGCTTTTTAACTTTTGAATAAATTTTTTCCTCAGTGGTAAAAAAAAAAATCAACTAATTAGTAGTTTAGTCTGTAGCTTTTGATTTCTTAATGTAAGCCTGGCCTTACCCTAAAAAATCCCAGTGCCAATGGCATCATGTATCCACTTTATTATCACTCCAGGATTTCTGTATCAAGTGTGCTTAGTTTACAGATTAAATGGCTTGGGGTTTTTTTTGGTTTTTTTGGTTTTTTTGTTGTTTATTGTGTTTGTTTTCCTTTTGTTGTTTTTTCTAAATATTTTCTCTGTATTCTTTAAAATCAATCTAGAACTTCTAGAGTGGGTTTTTTTCATGTCATTTATATTGCTAGTTATAAATGTTCTGCAAAGCAAATGAGCTCCCAGTTACATCTGTGCAACACTAAATTCCAAATTAGGCTCTCTATGGATGGCACCATCAGCCTATTTCTCTCAACAGAATTGCACAGGTGTACCCAGCTGAAAGTTATTAAACAAGTCTGTTGATGATATAGAAGATGGAACAAAATTTGAAGCTTAGTATTTCCTAGCAGTGTTGGCTCTGCAGGAGATAAAGCTTATTTGTATTACTGGCATAGGGAGCTATTACAGCATGACTGGAGAAAAGAGATTTGCTGAATAAAATGGTGTTTGAAAGGAGGAATGGTTCATTCTAGAGCTACATTTTGTGGTCTTCTGTACTAATATTCTGCAATCATAGTATCTTTCCTCCAACATGGTAGAACAGGGTTAGATATCAACAAAAAAAATGATACAAATAAGAAATTTATAACCTTGGAGAGAGGTAACAAAATGTTTGTGACTTCCTCGTTGACAGCATCTACAAAAATAAATACATAAGTCAGCTATAGATGACCTAGTTTTTGACTGATCTCTACACTCATTGTACTCCAATTATAATTTCAAAAGTTAATTAAAAATCTTTTTCCCATGAGACTTAAGATTTTGCTGCTGTGATTTGTTTTATCCTTCAATTTTCTTTATTTTTTCAGTTGCATAATTTGTTTCCCTGGAAAGAGGGAATTCCTGTTACAGCTTATGGTTTACCCATCAATTTTTGCCACAGGAGAAAATCTTGAGATGTTTGGTACATTCAGAATATCAAAACTTAACTATTATTTAGAAAAAGGTAAAAAAACAAAACAAACAAACAAACAACAAAAAAGAAACCAAACCAACCAAACAAAAAAAAGCCAACCCGAAAATATTTTGCTTTAAAATCACCATGACCTTTCAGTGAAGNAACCTCTCTTCTGTGCAAGCCTGATGGATCAGGTATAGTCAAGCACAGATGTGCCCCATCCAGTAGCTGGTACCATGGTTTATGCACTTCATCAGCATAATAAAATTACCAGACAATATACCAAAATTACTTTGTTTCTTCAACCAGAAACAAGAGCAGAAAATACATGGGTTATGGCCGTGTATTCTGGTGGCTATCATTATAAATTTTAAGCATCTTTGTTTCTCCCTTCTCATCTTGTCTGCTTCTTTTGCTGTTATTCGCCTTATCCACTTACATATACACACAGGTCACAGTTTTTGTTATAAACTTGTGATGCAGAGATTATTATTTTGCAAGTTTTTCAATCACTTTCTTGGACATTTATGTTGCTAAATGTGAGACTAACTATCTATTACTGCAATAAAGTTAATCATCCACTGATTTACCAGATATGACACATCTGAAGTTGAGCTAATTCTCTGTCTCATTAAGCAGTGTAGGGAATATTATAATCATCCCACATTTCATTTATACAGTAAACTAATATTCTAAAAAATTTATCTAAGCTCCGTCATCTTTCACAGATGTCTGCATTATGGGTTAGGAAGCAATTTTTTGGTGAAGTATCATGTTAATGATGTTGGTCTCAAGAGAACAATATTTTTTCTAACTTGTTTGACACATAACTCAAAAAACATCTCTTCACCATCTTCTTCCTGATTCGTTAAATGACAAATACAATGAACACTAACCTCTCTAGCAATACCCCCTTCATATATGTGGGAGAGAGAGTGACTGTAAAGAGGTAGCCTGAAATATTAAATTCTGTTAATGTATATTTATTGCTATATTTTATAATTGCTTGAACATTTTACATTAAAACCCTTTCAGTGGAAAATTGGGCTTTTGACAAAATCTTTTTTTTTTTCTTTGCAAAAACTATGTGCGTTCCATAGAAAACTGCTTTTGTTTTATTTCATTTTCCTTAAAGACCAAAGGCCTGAAAACTAAATATTTTGATTTGGCTATGGTCCTGTAAAGACACATGAAAGCCTGAGTGAGGTTCTTTTGTCTCTGCTAGGGTCTGGACTTCCAGTGAAAACACCAGAATAACATTTCACAGCCAGAAGTCATCAGGAGGGGAGACTGTGATACTTCATGAAAATACATTGATCAAATGCAGATCTAGATTAATGAAAGCATATTTCTTACTCCCAGTTAAAAGTCAGGTGGAGCATGAGAAGTACTTATGGTTTTAAACACATCAGGTTTTATTATCAGGTTCAATTACTATAAGCAAACAAAGTAAACTACATAAACTCTTCTGAAAATACATGTGTTTAAATAATAGACAGTTAAACTTATACATAAACCCATGGTTTTCTGAAAACACTTCATAATAACCAGTAAAACTTAGCCATCTTGAGGCCTCCAAAGTTAATCTCCCTGGTGGCAAGCAGCAATGAGAGGAGTTTGTTTTCTGCTGCACAGATGCTGACTTTGATGAAATCATCCATTCAGTTTTGAGTGTTAAACTTCACTGATAAAATGCACCATGCAAAGATGACTGAGATACAGGCAAAATACAGACAAAAGGGCAACAGAGGAGTTTCATTGTTCAATTTTTGTTGATCTGCTCATCAAAATGCACATCATAGAGGTCACTGAATAAGTTAGAATGCTGTTGAAATTAGCAGCCTGTATGATCAAGTGCATCTGCTGTGCATGAATCTCCTCTTAAAAACGGACAATATTTTATGGTCCAAATATGAACAGAAATGCAATGTGTGCAGCAGTGCAAAAGTCACTGTGCTGAGCCACATTTTTTACATTAAATGTGACAAATCATTCACAGGTATGTAACTTACTCAATAGATCCCCTCAAAGAATATATCTTCGTGAAATCAATGCAGGTTTTAACTGAGGAACTGGAGAAACAGATCTGGCTATTAGTAGTGTCTTAATAGCCTTTCTTTTGGCTGGAAGTTACGTGGGTAAAAGTAATAAAATTCAAGCATCACTTCTGAGAGTTCCTAGAAGACCCTGCTATGCTCCACTCCTGGATGAAATCAATATCAGCACAGGCTCTTTTTTTTTTTGCCTGTGCAACAGAAATATAACCATCCTCTTCTGATTCTTGCAACTGGGAGGTGCCAGACTAGAATTGTTCAAGGATGGGTGGTTTAATTTCCTTTACAGTGTTTTGCATTAGCAAGAGTTGACTGATTAAAATTTGCTGGGTTTTTTTCCTTGTTTGTTTGTTGTTTTCTTTGGTTTTAGTTTTCTGGGGGTTTTTTGTGTTTTTTCTCCCATAGAATATGAAAAAGTCTGTAAAATACTTATTGGAAGAAATTTTGGTAGCAGGGTGAGAAACTGCAGAGGATGACCCTGAATGCTCACTAGTCCAATAACTAAAATATTTTTTTTAGATCTTTATTTTGACTAAAGTTGCTGATGTCACAAAAGCTGTCCTACACACACAAATGAGCTCAAAGGAGTGCAGAAGCTGGTAGAACACTGTATTCCCCTGCCCAGCAGTTCCTCCTGGGGCGTTATAGGAGCCACCACCCTGTGAAGATCTCATCCTCACAACCTCTAAGTCCTGATGGTGGGGGGACCCCAATGACCCAGAGATAGAAGACCCCATTTCATCCCCAGTACTGTCCCAGGGCAGCCCCAGTCCCATGTGCCTGGGGGATATCCAACACCAGGAGTCAGCAAGAAGACTCTCTGGGTCACCCCACAGACCAGGGTCACTGCCTGGGTACAGGGTTCCCTGTGGGGAAGGGCATTTGGGAACTGAGCAGGACTTATTGTGAGATGCTTAGGGAAGGCAATGCAGGTGTGGAAAGGGATGGATTGAGGTGCTTTGGGCAGGAACAAGTGTGGGGAAACAGAGGAAGAAGAGAAAGGGGATGGGTTTTGTTTCAGGTGTAAGTCAGAATACCTGTCTGTCCGTGCCTGCACCTGACCAGCACAATCTGTTCCAGCTTCTCACTAAACTCCATGTCCAGTGATTTTCCTGGATGTGGGGCTCTCTGGGCTGTCTACACAGAATCACAGAACCGTTAGGGTCAGAAGGAGCCTTAAAGATCACCAAGATCCAGCCCCTGTGGAACCAGGACTGGAAGTCCCATGTGCCCACGATGGCAGCACAGGGCATGGCAAATACAGACTTTGCATTACCCTGGCAGGGACTGAGCTGGACCAGCTGGCAAGTGAGGTACATGTCCTGAAGGTCAGCAGGTATTGCTGGGAGTGGGGTACCTGGAGGCATGGTCTTGTGGGAGGGGATGCATGTGGGCCAGGGCAACTTTTGGAGAGACCCTGGGGTCTGATGAGAGACCTCTTTGTGTGTGTGTGTCTGTGTCTGTATGTGTACACACATGTTCCTGTCATGCACACAAATCTTCACTGTCACTCAGACCTCCAGGCATCATGGAGTAGCAGCAGCCTTGAACTGACTGGGCTTCCAGATTTGGAAGCTCTTCACAATTTCTATTTCCGTCAAGCAACTTCATCACAGTGAATGCTCCAGCCACAAGGCTGCTGACTCTTCCTTGGAACAAAAACATCTACATTTCCTGCATATACAAGTTAATAAGCCTGTTTGGTCTAACAAGAATTTAGGCCCTAAGGCTCAAGCATTTACCACTTAATTGTGATATTTTCTTTGCCTTGTCTCTACACCAAGCCTATATTTGGCACACTGCTTGTCCTTGAGACCTGGAAACTTGGTTGCAATTCCAGCAATATTAGGCAACTTTGATTCACTTTTATGGCTGATACTTTAAGCTAGATATATTTATTTTAAGTAATGCAAGTTATTTTTCCCTTATTCTGTGGAAGTGAACAAATTTTCATTTTACATGTTCTCCTTCAATGTAAACCTTCAGTGCCCTGAAATCTACTTCCATTCAGTCAAGTTATGACAGCTTATTCACCCCAGCTAAAATTAAATTCTTATCCAGTGTTAGAACCCTGTTGCTGTAGCAACTACTGCCTATGTGGAAATGGTTTTCAACTTGTGATCCATGGATGCCTGCATCCATCCCCTATCAGCTATTGAAAGCTCTGACAATTAAGAAAAACAAGTTTCTTTTCTGCAGATTTACATAATATGAACCTCAGTCCACATCTATATTAGGAGAGCCACGATAAATCCAAAAACTGTCAGGGGAGGATGAAGCAAGCACTTCACAATCAACAGGGTAGTTTAAAAAGGCAACTCAGCCCACCACCTAAGTTGCTTTCTGGAGGCATCTATCATTTTCCATCAATGATGGAGTGAAATCTGGGTGAATTTGGCTTCTCATGCAGGTATCTTAAATTAGAATCTAAAGTTAGGTGGGCTGAATAAAGAGCTACACTTCTCTGGGGACTTTGTGGGACTCCCTATGGAACTCAGAATAAACCCCAGTTTCTTAAACTACTTTCCACAACTAGAAAAGAAATCTTTCTTTTTTTTGTTATACTTGACAAGGGTAAACAAGAGACATATGATATATCTGAAATATGCAAACATTTTCGTTCTCATAATTGCTCACAGAGAAGAGAAGGAAAAAAAAACTCATTTCAATTTTTTTTTTCCAAAATCCATTTACTTTGGTGAAAAAAGCTATATTAATAGATCATTAAAGTACAGATCTCTTGGTCAGTAGCCTGGATTGTGATGCAGAGCAAGAATAAAGAATAGTGGGTAACACTAATATATTATGGTTGGTGTCATTTCCAGCACTGAAGACAATATTTATTATCTTCATATGTCATTTGATGACACATCTACTACCTGAAATACTTAACAACATGACTATAATAATATTCTCCTTTGCAGAGATTTAATTTATTAAATGTAAACAATACTTTGAGACTCATTATAATGCAACAAATGAAGAACAACATACTCTCTAGATGACTTTAAAAAAAAAGGATGCCTGTAGCATGTTATTTAAAACTCTGTCTTTCTTTTAAATAATTACCTAGATAAATATGCTGAGCAGTAAATAAAGTAAATGACAATCCTAAAATTAAATACAATTACAGAAAATAATAATTCAAAACAAGCTTATTGCAAACTAAGCTCTTGTATTTTAGAAATTATTATTTCCAGTAACAGTGAGTCTTACAGTGATATGTGTTTCACAAAGACATTTTTACACTACAAGTGTTAGTAAAACTATTATGAGTTGTCTTCCATAAACCCAGTGCATGAGTCCAGTGGCTCTTTGCATTCATTATTTCCAGAATCCCCACCTGGCAATTTTATGTGAGTGAACGTAACATTTATCTGAGGTGTTTGGATTTGGGATCTCAAAATCATTAGTCCCTTTTGAAAATCTTGGCCCTGGATTTTTCATTAATGAATCAGCCTTTGGATATAAATGCATAAATACATTCCACTCAAAGAAAAGCCAGATCTGTGTGGTACAGATGTATAACTAGTCACAGCAGTAAGCTTGGAAGAAATTGCATTCTTCATTGCAATGTGTACAGCATCTGTCTCTACATTCTTTTTGTTTGATGTGCTTATTTTTACATTTCTACTAAACAGAATATTATTGTAGGGTTTTTTTCCTTTTTTTGGAAAAGTTTATAGTTCCTTTCAAGATGACAGCTGAAGCCACCTTTTTCTTTCTTAGATGCAACAGAGAAGCTCTCATCACACTAGTTTTGTATAGGCTGCTACCTTTAACAAAAAAAAAAAAAAGAAATTTAAGATTTTTGTGAAATGAAGATCGACATGTTGCTAACTGGCTCGTCTTAAATGCTTCTTTAATTTTTGTGGGTTTTTTTCTATCTGGGGTTACTACTTGATTTGTTAATTCTTGTGTTTTTGCACATCCTCTTGAATGTGTTCGGGTACAAACTTTCATCAAATAATCTTTCACTATAATAAGATCTAAGAAAAACCTTCACAGCAGGTAAATTAATCCAAATGCTATTTCTGTTTTTGCTAGGCCTGTCTAAATCTGGATTTAACTTTGCCACAACACATGACACAGGCTCGTAGGAATGGAGTATGAGTATGATTCAGGCCTGGCCAAGACTAAGAGTGAGTTAATACAGTGTGAGCTGTACATCTGAAGAGCAGATGTGGCAGCATCTAGAGCTGCAAATAGAGGAGTTTTGTCTCTACCATTGTTGTACCTCTTAAAAAGACATGATTTTCTCTTTTTAAATAGGTTTTTGCAAAATATGAATAAACACAAGGATTCCTACTAGCTTGCTTTTTCAGACAGTTACCAAAATTATTTTACTCATAAAGGGCAACAGTGCATTGTGTTTCAGCATAATGAAATTCATGTTGCTGCTAGGAAGCACCTTAGAAGCAATACAGTTACAACTCTTAACACTTTTCTTTCCCAATTTCATCTTCTTCTGATTGCTGAAAGGCTCCCTGAGATTCAGTTTAGAAAAAAACAGAAAAACTATGAGTAGCCATAAAACTGGAAAGATCTCCACATTTTATCCAAGCTAAAGCAGAGGCAGTTCTTTTTTAACTAGATCTTAAAGCATCTCTGAGAATCTGATTTTATGCAGGGAAAAGCTAAAAGACTGAAAAGACCTCTTAAAATTCAGACACCAAAAGGTACATGAACGAATATGAGAGAATAAATAATTTATAGTTTGTTCTTCTAGGCTTTTTCTCTTCTTGATAAGCCTGTGTGACATGCAATAACTAAATTTAGCACAGTTTTACCACGAGAGGGCAGGAATGCTTACCAAACAGGGCAGGAGTTCTCACCAGTGGTTCTATCACCATTTCATTATCAGCAGGGTGACCCAATGTGATTTCCCTCTCTTGGTGTTATATATCTCAGTCTGTACACCAAGCACACATGACAGAATGCTTTGACCCAACAGAGTGACCTGTCATTAGTATGGCAGTGTAATCCCCATGGATGGTCATGGCACTCAGGGGCACTGCTGAACTGGGTTAAGGCTAAGAGATTCCTTGGGCTTGCAAATGGCAACATCTGTACCAATGCATCAGCCTTGCCAAGAGAGACTGGTGGGTAGGTAATAATGAATCATTGCATGGTGGGTAACAGGAGCAAGCAGGAAGACCTTTGGAAAGCTTTTTTAGTTCAACATCAGCAGCACTGGTTTATTCATGAACAATATTTAAACTTTTTTGTAAGTGACAGAAAGTGAGACTAATTTTGATTAGACCATAACATCAGCAAGATTTGAACAGTCGAATACTGTACTGAACAGAATATTGTGTAGAAAAGTTCCAGACTATTATTAAAGTGAAACAGATCTGTGTGGAAAGTCCTAGTTAACTCATAAATCTGTTTCACTTTAATAATAGTCTGGAACTTTTCNAAACAAAGCTCAGTAATATTCATGGAAATATCCTTTCTTTTGTCTGTTTTGCTGTCATTTTTAGTTTTCTTTTTAAATGCCAAAGATTTTCACCATGGAGCAAATAGATGCAGAGTTGTGATAGTGACTGGATAAACTATATTCAATGGGTACAAAGAGAAATAAAATCTAAAAGTAACCTAATTCTAGTCATAACAATAATCTTACTGTAATCATAAGAAAAAAGACTTATAAAAGCTATTTTCTATTAATTATGCCATTAAACTGTACTTTTACCATGCCCTCCTCTAGAATAACTGTGCTCAACAAAAATATCAGTTGTTCAAATCTAAAGATCCTTCACTACTTCTCTCATTGGGATAGAAAGGTTTTTCCCCAGCCATAAAATATAAGGGGCTTTACCTTCCTACTGTGTGGCTTGACTGTCTCCTATAAGAAGCTCTTGACTTATACTTAGAGGGTTACATACCTGCTAAGAGATCTGTGTTCTCAAGTGCCATTTTACAAATCTCTGTTCCCCAGAGGTTTTCAAGAGCCAGACTGCAACAGCATGCCACTGGGGTGAGTAAGTAGAAAGGTAGGAAACCCTAAAAGATCTCCTCATTCAGTGATTCAGGATTTAATTTTTTTGATTTTTAGGTAGTTCTAAGGGTGTGTGATTCTTTTCAAAGCCCTAGCAGCATTCAAGGGCAAGCCAGCCCAGACTGAACAAGAGCCAGCCACCTGGATTTTTGCTGAAAAAAGAAAGGGTATACCTGAAGAGCATGTTCTAACATGGAAATAGGCAAATGACATAAGGGTGAAGAGCCTTTGTTCTTTGCATCTTATCAGAATGCACAGAGAAATCAACACAAGTCAAGACTTCTGCAGATGTTATGCAAACCCTGTTAAATCATCCTATAGCTTTTCCCAGAGAGATTCTGAAGCTGTGAAGAAGAAAAGGATATGCTCCAAGACTTCCAGTATTCATCTGCAGGGAGATTATTAGCCACAAGCTTCCAAAGGGATGATGCACAAGGTGCCTTGCCCAGGGCCTCACAGTGTTCTACATGTGGAAAACCTGTGTCATGCAATGATCACAGACCAGATAGAATGACTTAGTGCCTTCCCCTATTTTCCTCAGCACAAGCATATGACAGGTGCAGTGCCTAGGTTTGTGTAAATCTTGTGGATTTGCTCAAATAGTTTTATCTTCTACTAAGGATATATACCAAAGAAAAAACAAATTACAATTTGGATTATCATGCTTTTTTTCCTCTTTGTTAATTTCAAGATGTAGACTGCAAAAGCAAAAGAAAACAGAAATAATTTCCTGACTTTTCCTTTTCTGTTAAATTTTGAGCAATGACAACATTTTGGACACATTTGGACATTTATTGAACATGTAATGAATCTACTCACCTCTGCATTCTTTCTGTTTGTAGAAACCACTCTGTTTGTTGTTCGGTGTATTTCCCATTCAGTTCTGTCCTATGGAGATCAAAGAGAATTTCACAGGATACAAACTCTCCAGGAGATCATCACCAGGCAATACCTTATACAGGGAACCAAGATATAGAAATTTCTCCTGTCAGGTAGGGCCGCATATGGTTAATGTTATTAAAATTGTTACCAGACCAACAGAGCCATCAGGTGCTTTGGAGAAGTTTTTGGGACAGCAGCACCCATTCAGAACTACTGCCCACAAGAACCCCACCCCTACCCTTCTGCTCATCTCATAGTCAGCAGAAGCAGGAAGTGAGATTAAGAAATGTAGTATTTGCTGTGCAAAGTGATCCTCTTGAAAGAAATTAGACTCCTTCCAAAAATTATAGGAATTTTCCTGTGACATGAAGATGTCTAAAGAAATGTCTTAGTGGACTGTCTCAGGAGCTAGAAGTAGTTTAGGTGTTGCAGGCTTTTCATCTCCCCAGAACAGGGCTGGCCTAATACAGTCTATGGTGTATTTATAAAGTAGGAGATTTAGGAGGTCTTTTAAATTCACTGGTGCAGAGGTGTATATTCACCAGTCTCATATCAAACCAAAACCTGACCAAGCAGCTGTGTTAGAAAGCTGCAGCTGATGATCAATTTAAAATAACCTGGCTTGAAACTTCATTGAAGAAGCATCAATTGCCTAATCTGGATTACTGTTCTGATACAGAGGTATATGTACAGTGCCCCATCCAGAAAAGCCAGAATAATGGCACTTCTCTTTCAACAATGCACCAGGCACTGCTGGTATTTATTCAGCATTTATTAACCTGTCAAGGGGTTTTTTGTGTGTGTTGTTATTTTGGTTTTGTGTTTTGGTTATGTTTTGGTTTTGTTTGTTTTTAACTTGAATATGTGTGACTGGTTTTAGTTTTGAAAGAACTAAATTGTTCTAAAAATTGGTATTATTGTTTTATACATGAATGTCACTTCTTAAAGAGCCTCATCCCGTGAGTTTCTGATCCTGCTTTTGAATAATTCAACTTTGTGCTTCTTTATTTTGTAGTTACTAATATTTTTCTGCATTACAGTGTACTTTACTGTTTTTCTATCAGAATCATCACCTTTTATTGATGTTATTGACTTTGCAGTTAGAGTTGATAATGCACCCTGCAGTAAGAGTTTGTGAAAATATAGGTACAAAGTGGATGTTCTCTATTTGTCTGATATCTTTTAAGTAAGCAATTTATAAGTTCTAGTTACCTTTTAAAAAAGCTGCAGAAATTCTTGGCTTTCATATCTTACATATTTTTGAATCTGTAACTCTTTATTTTTTTGGTCACTTGATTCTTTGATTGTTGTTATTGTTAATTTTCACTGAAATTATTAATTTGTCATTCTAGGTGGACAAATTTTATCTTCTCTTGTTCTTCAGTCACTGATGCCAAGGAACATTATGCATTCACAAAAATGTCTGATGAGAACAGGAGATGGATGGTTGGAGTGCACAGCCAGAGATGAGGTAAAGAAGCAGAAATGTGGTATGAAGAAACAACTACATATTGGGTCACTCCATTTTATGAACTACATTATGACACTCCTCTGCTCTGTAGAAATCACCCCTCTGACAATGCACAACCATGCAAATAAGTCTAGATATTCTATATTGGCCTTCCTGTTGCTGATGATTTAATGTGCTTTTGGTAGTTTTCCTCATCCTGATGCGTTTGAAAATGCTTTATTATAATTCTTCTTCATTCAGCAATCTGCCCCCCAAATGAATTTGTGTTTTGCCCCATTATGATCTTCAGTTTGTTATTTATAGTACTTTCTCAAAAGGTTATTTTTCTGGTTCTAAAAGCTTCTTTCTTTTTTCCTCTGCTGTTTAATCATACTGGCTATTTTTCACAGGTCCTTTGAGAATATTTTTGCATATAACATCTCTAATAACTGAACACTTGAACCAGTTGCCTGGAATATTTCCATGGAAAGAAGCAGCATCACATAACAAGAGAACCAAAACTAAAACTGATAAAATCAGCAGCTTTTTAAAATTCAATAATTGTTAATTGATCAAATTTTACTATTTGTTTGAGTTTTTTTGTTCCTTCCTAGAAAGTCACAACATTAATTAACTCTTTAATGCCTGCAAAACTCAATCTTTCTTTGTCTCTGCTTCTCTGCTTTGGAACAAACTACAGAATACCTGTCTGAAGGCAACAAAAACACTTGAAAAATTTATTAAAGTTGTAAATAGCATTTTGAGAACACAAATTGTTTGACATAGAAAAAACACTCTTCTATTCTATTAAAGAGAACATAGGTAAAAACTCTAAGCAAATTATTTGAGAAATTCAGGAGATAATATTCCAAGAATATCTATTGAGATCTGAGGAGTGAGTTCACTAGGTATATATTTTGAATCTGAGACCAAACAGTTTCTGTGGATGGAAAGTGCATCAGCTGCTCTTTCTCCTCCCCAGATGCTTGGGGTTTTTTTTCTGAGGAGGGTAAAAGTCTGAGTTCTACTTGGGACCACACACAGGGTTGTGAAGAGGTCAGTGTGAAGGAGATTTTGGTATTTCCAGGATGGAAGTGCCAGATGTTTCATAATGACATGTTAAAAAAAATTTACTCAGTTTTTCAGTTTAGCAATAAAAATATTTCTATTTTCATAAAAACTCGAGCTTCTCAGTGCTTATTGAAACTTATGCTTTAATGTTATCTGAGCTTTTCACAACTTTTGACATCTTCTCAAATTTAAAAGTAAGTCATATATTTCAGCATATGTAATGTAAAAATGTGTGCCAAATGTTTGAAAAATGAGTCATAACAACATTAAAGAGACTACATTCAATAATGTGATCTTGAAACCATTCTAATAAAATGATGTTTGTTCTTGAAAATATAACCTCCATATACACCCCATGTTTCCTACTGACAATCTCACATCCACAGACCTATGGATCCCATAGTTTAGCCTCAATTTTTTTTGCTTGTATGCCAAAAGTTTAGAGGTCAGACTGTTTAACTAAGGTAGTTATGAGAAAAGTCTAAATAGTTTTCTTCATTTGAACTTGCAGTTTGAAAAACACAAATATACAAGCTTTTCTCAACTTCTGTGATAATATTTAGCCTCAGACCCCATGGAATGTTCAAGTGCTACTAGCTCACTTAACAGATACTTGGGAGAGTAGATATCTTCAAATCCCTTTCCAAACAGATGGTCACAGAAACACAGCTATCACAAGGCCTGGATTGAGGAAGGTGACGATGTTCTTAAGTGAGACTTAGATTTTAAGAAACTAAAACTGAGCTCTTGAAAGCTCCTGCTTAATCTTTGGAGGTGCCCAGACTCTATCAGCACCTCATTTTTCAATGCTGCATTAGCTCTGATGCCTGAATTTTAGGCCTGCAAAGGCTTAAAAGTAAATCACTGTTGACATGACTGACAACAGCTTGGCTTCTGTCTCATATTTAAGTCTCATCAACAGCAGCGAGCTTGCTTCCACCGTTCATTTCCCCTGCGTATCTCGACTTGAAAGGCATTATCTCAGCAAACTTGCCAGCATGAAAGGGGAAATGTAGGAGAGAGGTTAGACTTAGCTGGATAGAACAAGAAGCTTTTAATGAGAACCTAAACCCTCTTTGGATTTGGGCCTACACAGTTTACCATCAGCATCTGTGATAAAGCAAGAAGTGGAGCCCTGTTTTCTTTCCCCTAGGCAAATTCTTTAATCACAGAACTGATTGTAGTTGCCTATAGGTTCATATTTCTATCTAGTGAAAGCCTGTAGAGGCCTCAGAAAAAATATTACATCCATTACTCAGTACTGAACTGGATGAACTGAATGAAAGTTTCTGCAAAGGATATTGGAACTAACATAGAGCTCAAAAATATAGTAGAGAGGTTTACATATGAAGGAAAATTCATATCAGATATCAGGAAAACTTGCATGGTAGAAGTGATGAGGAAGAACAGAAAAAGATATTGTGGAATTCTCTGTATGATACTTCTGTGTTTTCTGAAATGACAGGGATACTGTAAATGTAAGTTTATGTCTTGCACTAATTTCTCTCCTGAGGAATGAAAAAAAGGTGTTCTTCATGTGTTCTACTCTAAACATTTTGAAAATTCACGAAGAAGTATGAAGGGGTTTTTTTTTCCTTACTTTTCCTTCATAATGCAATCAAAACTTGGGCTACGAAGGTCACAGCCAAGACATTAATTGCATTTACAAATTGAATATGGCTGCAAGTGAAGCTCTATTTATCTGAAGACATTATGAAACAGAAAAACATCCTAAAGAGCTTTGCTGGAGTCGGCAAGGCTGCATCCAAACCAATGTGACACAGGATATTACGGCACATTAAGCAGAGACTTGTGCAGTGCTGGCATTGCCATACTAAACTAACAAAAAAACAGACTGTAAAATGCTAACAATGAGACCTGCAGCTCCAGATGCAGTCTTCTACAGTAACATGAGTTGTTTGGAGGGGGAACCACCTGATAATATATCTTTGGCTCACAAGCTATGCAAGCCTTTGGTGTGGGAAGGAGTTTTTGCTGAGTGTTAACTTACAGTCAAGAGGCTCAGAAGCTCAGCACCACTGTACCTGTGCAGATAAAAGGCTCCTGAGGAGACACATTTGGAGAGCCAATGAAGACCACAGCAGACTCCAAGGCTTTTTTAATGTCTCTCCACCACAGAGCCATTACATTCCCTGTGGTAAATTCAGTAGGATAAGACCAATTGTTAAAAAAAAAATAAAAATTGAAGTTTAGTTCGGGGAAGCTGCTTCTAGTCACACTGTGGTAGACTCACCTTGTGCCCACACGTTCTTTGAGTGATGTCTGTTTTTGCTTTGCACCATAAACATCCAGCAAAAAGCAGTCTCATTTTAAATTGTCATAGCTGAAGTGTCTGGAGAAGTGAGATGAAGCTGGGCTGTGGCTCTGTGGCTGTGGTTGCCCAGGGGAGGTTTGCTAAGAGTCCCAAAACCTCTCTCTCTCCAACGGTGATTCTATGAGCATCATGGGGAAGGAGGCTTCCTCTGGCTTTGCCAGGTATTTCTCACTAACCCAGCAAAAAGTCACAACAAAAAACCAAAACATGGTTTCCTTTGGATGCCTAGTGCAGTATATCATATTATGTATATAGACTGACAGAATCAAAAAGAAAAGAGACTCTAAAAAGTCAAAATTATCTTTTTTATGATCACTCCTTCTTATCTAGAAACTGTAGAAAAATCACAGCCTTTGTACCCATGCCTTTTTTAAATGGTTTAGAGCTAGCCTGTGTGTAAAATGCATGGTGCTGTTGCTCTACCAGTAAGTGACACAATGTTTTGTTTCCCACTGTTATGAAGCTGTAGTGCTGTGGCTGTTATAATGATAAAAATATAATTCACGTCTCACAGCAGCTTTTCTCAAATGCCTCTGCCCTGTTCTCTCACAGTCAACTCCAGCTTAGGTCCCTCCCCAGTGAATTTACCTGATTGCAGTTAACATTTCCAGTGATGTAAATCTCAAACAGCATATTTTTCTCACAACCCCAAGCTAAGTGCTGCCCCAAATCAGTTTGGGAAATGCATCTTCATGACATTTCAGTACAAGTGAAATTCAATTACATAAAACCAGAAGTATGCCTAGAGCTTTCTGCTGTAGGCTACAGCTGCCTCACCTAGGATATGAGGCAGGGAGAGATGTGCCCATTCCTGACTGAAAGCTTGGCAGGGAGAAGCCCCAGCACAGGCACAGCCAACATGAGCAAAACTGCATTTTTACAAGGATAGCTGCTTCACCACTGGGGGAGTGGTGTGCGTTTATAAACTTAAGCTTTGCCTGGGACATTGCATACAGATCAGAGGTGCTTTTTCAGTAAACAAACTAGGAATCCTCTGCTGCTGAAATATTTCTAGGGGATGCATGTGTTAGAAGGGTTGTTTGCTCAGTCATACTGACCTACTTAGAGAACAGCTCTGTAGTTCCTCTGTGCAGATACTGGAAGTTGTCATGTCTTTCCCTTTGTGCATCACTGAGCCATGGAAGTTGAAAAGTACTTTGGAGCCTGTCTCCTGCTTTAGGTGCCTCTGGTAAGACATCAGCAATAACTTAAAAATGACCAGTCAGCTGTCACTGGTGCTGGTGGGTGACTATGGTCTGCTGGGGTCTCTGTGTGCAGACTCAGCTTAAGCATGGCAATGTTGCTGCTTCTCCTAAATTGTTCAGAGCATGACAATGGATCTGATCACCAATTTTGGCAGCAGTGTGGGTTCAGCATACTCCTCCTCTCTTTTCACACTACAAATATTTATTCCTGGCTTCACATTGCCCCCTCAAGTGTGTTGGAACAGCTGCTTGGGTGGCCATGTTCTGCACTGAACCTGGAAACCCAGGCAGTTGAAAATTAATCTTTCCAGAAATCGTCTCTTCTTTTTCTTTTTCTTTTTCTTTTTCTTTTTCTTTTTCTTTTTCTTTTTCTTTTTCTTTTTCTTTTTCTTTTTCTTTTTCTTTTTCTTTTTCTTTTTCTTTTTCTTTTTCTTTTTCCTTTTCCTTTTCTTTTTCTTTTTCTTTTTCTTTTTCTTTTTCTTTTTCTTTTCCTTTTTCTTTTTCTTTTCCTTTTCCTTTTCCTTTTCCTTTTCCTTTTCCTTTTCCTTTTCCTTTTCTCTTTCTTTTTTTAATCTGCCTAATTTGCAGGCAGATGAACAAACCAGCAGCAGATCAAGGAATGTGAAAATTCATCCTGCAGGTAAGAGAACTCTTTCACTACTTAAGTTTGATCAGATGCTGAAAATCACTGCCACATCCAGGGGGTCATTTGCAGACTTTGTTGCAGACACTCCTGCAAATCTGCTCAGTCCCTTCCCACTGGCATAGGCTCCTCAGTACTCTCAGGAGAGCAACTGCAGCATAGAACAAGGTGGCATCTAGTCTACCCCAAGTATCCATGGCCTTCCCAGAGCTGACAGAGGCAGGTTTGACCTGACTTCACAGAATCAGAGAATGGTTTGGGTTGGAAGGGACCTTAGAGGTCATCTAGTTCCAAACCCTCTGCCATGGGCAGGGACACCTTTCACTAGACCAGCAAGTCCCATCCAACCTGGTATTGAACGCTTCCAGGCACAGCTTTTCTGGGAAACCTGGGCCAGTGTCTCAACAGCCTCCCAGAAAAGACTGTATCTGAAGGGGCAGAAGATTTGTGGGGCAAGATGCACTAGGATCTCCAGTCCAGCTCACTCACCTTCCCTGAACACTGGCAGCCTATCAGCAGGGAGATCTTGGTTCAATTCCTGCTGCCAGCAAATCTTCCTTGCCAAATGCATAAGATGTCCTTTCTCCATGAGCCCCTGCTAGCTGTTGTGCTGAATCTTAATGATTTGAAAAAGCCAGTGAGTTCTAAAGGGATACATGGAGATTGGTGCAGTGGTGTCCTGATACAGAAAAAGGAAATCCAGGAAGTACCCGCAGCCCTCTAATCATGGGATGCTTTCCAATAGCTTCCACTACCAATGGGAGGAAGAAGAAAACACAAGTGGTTCAGCATAAAGGAAAAAGCAATTTCATCTGCCTATGAGGCAGATGAAGGTGGACTTGGGGAAGGGAAAACTTCATCTACTTTTCTTTATCTTGGAAGGTTGCAGTGTTTTTGTGAATGTGATTCTTGAATTCCCCGTTTTAATTGAAGATTTGGAGAAGCAGAAAATGCTGTCACTTTCACACTGGCAAAATCTGGTGTGGCATTTAAGTTGTCTGGAGTTGAGGGTTTTGCCTCCAAAAATATAGTTGGCAGCAATTCTTCCCTTCATTCTATGACTTGCTCATTTCACTTGTAGGTTTCTTCTCTGCTACTCTCTAGTCATGGTTTGAGTGGACTAAGCTAATTTTAGGTACCAGTATGAAGACCTAAAGAGGGATCCAAGAGGGGCAGAACACAGAGTGGTCCTAATCCCCTCCCATTTCCTGCCCATACTCTCTAACAAAGTCAGGAGGACCAGAAACTTAAGCTCCCTTTTTCCTGCTCCTTTCTTTCCTAGTGCTTCACTGAGCTCTGAGGCCCTGGTGACTCCCTCACTTTACCACCAGCTCTCCACAGTCTTTTGTTGAGAATTCTCATCCATCAGGTGATGGAAGAGCCGTGGACTTCTCTCCTGAACCAACCCTGTCACAGAGGCCCCTCAGGCACCTCTCCTCCCAGCACAGAGATCAGGTCTGGTAGATCTGTATATAGAAANAATTTGAAGAGAGATTTAGGTTAGACATTAGGAAGAAGCTCTTTAATTTGAGGGTGGTGAGACACTGGCACAGGCTGCCCAAGGAAGTTGTGGCTTCCCCCTCCCTGGAAGTGTTCAAGGCCAGGCTGGATGGGGCCTTGAGCAACCTGGTCTAGTGTGAGGTGCCCTTGCTCATGGGAAGGGGGTTGGAACTGGATGATCTTTAAGGTCCCTTCCAACCCAAACCATTCTATGATTATCTGATTCTATTCCACAAGGCTGACTTTGATATAGGAAAAAAGGTTAGTATAACATGCAGTTTTCTGGGATTCATTTTTGTTCCATATCAGTTACAGACTAATAAGGCATATTAAGCAAATAACTGAGAGGTACTTATGCTTGCTAAAAAGAGACCAACTTCATAGTTTGGTAAAATCCATAAATCTGAAATTTTTTGCTATATACTTATATATTTATACTTTTGATATATGCATTTTATATATACTTTTTTATTTTCTCTCTCTTAGTTTGCTCTGATTATTATTTTTGTATTTTACTTTGAGCTTTAGACTAAGCAGTAATGAACTGAGGCAGAAGTAGATATGTTCCCCAGGTTTTGAGTTTGAATATGTCCCATAATGAAGCTTTGTCTTAATATAATTCACATTCATCAGTCTCTTGACAAAGTTTGGTACAGATCCACTCAGAACTTCAAGAAAGGCATGTAATCGAGTTTGTAAGCCTCGATGATATTTCAGATTTCTAATAAAAACACCAAGTTTGATGTTTTACTTTAAAACTTTGCTTTATTTTATTGAACAAAATATTTTGCAGAACCTATAAACTCAGGGAAAACTACATCAAGAGATTTTGTTATCTGAGCAATAACAAAAGCAGTTTCCAAAATATTTCTACTCAGAAGGATATCCTGAAGGCTTATATTATAACTTCTTCTGGAAAGAAAGAGGCCAAGTTCAGTCAAGGTTAAGACAAAGACTGAATTTTTGTTACTATTTACCCAGGTGTGACCTGCCTGATGTCAAAGATCCATAAATGAGAACAAGGGTTTTGTATGTGCTTTGTGATACCTTTTGTGACTGGAATTTTTTTTTGTTGAGACATATTTGCAGGACTTGGAGAATTGGCACTCCTGACCTCAAACAGAATCTGCTGCACATATTCTAGCTTAAGTTAAAGTTAAATCTTTTTTAGATTTATCAAATCATAGTGTAATCATTTTGACTCAGGAAACTGGGTAATGTTAGATCTTATATCAGTACAGCTGAGTGAAACTCTCTTTGTAAAATTATCTATTTGACAGAGGAAAATGAAAGGTTTTGAGAGATCAGAAATTATTCTGGATTTGTGGAAAATTGAATGATTGATTTAGTCAATATGAAAACTACTAAATCTTTTAAAATCATAAAGAGCTGGGTTTTTTTAATATTTCTTCATCACCTCAAAAATATCCTAGTTTGAGGCAGCTGTGATGAAAATGAAGGAATTAAATTCACAATACAGTTGATATTTCTATACCACAAAGCCCAGTGGTTAGAATAATCACCTAGGAGGTCGGAGATCAACATTCAGATTAATCTGAAAGAGAGGTCGGATCCAGATCCAGGTTGAAAATAAAGTTTTTCATTTCTCTTTTGTATTTTAAACAGCTGGCAGATGCAATAGTTGACACAGAGGAGGACAGCATCAACAGAAAGCAAATGAGCTCAGAATACCAGCTCTCAGAATATTGGTAGGGGCGTTGGCCTGGGAATACAACTTTAAATTTCTTATTAAATGTAAAGACACAACTCCCACACACCATGAAAGTATTCCAATCACTCCTTCTGACACTGCTTTTACCAAGGAGGGAAAAAGGTCAGGCTACCTGGGTTTGCTCTTCCATCACCACCCCACTTTCCATCTTTATGCAGCTGCCAATCACACACTCCCCAGTGCTGTAGGAATGCCCCAGCTTCTCTGCAGTTGGGAACCTGAATTACAAAAGGGAACAAGAGTGTAGGTGTGTCAGGGTGTACCCCTGCTCTTCAGTTATTGACATGAACCTATCTGTATCATGCATCTTGATATAGAGATGTGGCTTAAACACATAATCCAGTGCAGGAGCAATACCCACGCTCTTTGGAAAGGAAGGAAAGAAGCTTCTCTTCCTCTGCATGTCCATTTTTTTTACAGATGGATGCTTGGAAGAACTGTTGGACAGAGTAGGATTTGTCACTTTCTGTAATCCATGAATTTGTGGTTTGTTTTGTGTTTTGGTTTTTTTGGGTTTTGTTTTTTCTTTTTGTTGTTGTTGTTGTTGTTTTGTTTGGTTGGGCTGGGTTTTTTTTTGAGGGACACTGATTTTGCAGCTAGGTACTTTCACACAAAACTGTTTACTGGAAAAAAATATACAAACCCACATTTTTCCTGAAAAAGGGTGATACAAAACACAAGACAATGTCTTTGTATTATCAGACTTCTCCCAATAAATACTTTCTTCTGTTTTGTTTTGGCTTTTGGCTTTCCTACAGGATCAAGCTCTTTTTGCTTTTCTGACCTCTTTACTTTCTGGGTTCACCTTCTCTTAGGGCATGCAACTCAGAGGCTTCTAAGGCTTACGACCCTACATTGAAAATTCCTCTGTAAAATCTGCTTGTAACTGATCTTGTCATTTGACCTTGGCACACAACTGTTCCTCCAGTCTTACTTATTTTGATGTTCAGTGAAGATTTACTAGCTGCTACAACAATAGTACTCTTTTCTGTGACTCTGTGCTATGCCTATCTCCCTGCTGCTCTGTATCCTTTCCAGTATAATGAACATTTCTGTACAAGATCAGAAGGCAGAGGGTAAAGTACACACAAAAGGAAGCAGGTATATTTTTGACTTGTTAGATATGGTCCAGTGAGTGAATGGAGTCATACTAGTAACATGTAGGCTTGTAATTTACCAGGTCTAGATTGTTCATAGTGCCTTCAAGAACTGGAGTAGCAGAAGATGAACAAATTTTATTTGACAAGAAATTCCTTATATGTGCAAGAAACTGGCAATTAGTCAGTTTAACAATCAATTGGTCACTTTAACATGCTGTTGTTTGTTGTGGGATCAAAATTTCTTCCTTTTCCATTTTGTCATGCTCACCTTTTCCTGTATATAGCTGTGTATGAGCTAGTTGTAACTGGTACAATTGTGTTAACATTTCCTCTGCCTGAAAATTTTCTGCCTGAAAACACTTTTGCTTTGGACATCAACTCTCAAAGAAAGAAAGAAAGAAAGAAAAAAAAAAAAAAATAATGTACTGTCTTCTGGGTCTTTATTTGACTATGCAGAATGGCTGTGATCACTCCCCCAAGAATCACAGAAACTCTCTGTGGTGGGGGGATGCTGGCAATGCATACACAGCCCTGACACACCTGCCTGGGTCTAGCACTGAGATGCTAGGCTTTTTTTTCATGCGATGCAGGAACAGGCACAGGGCAGGGACTAAAACCCCTCTCCCTTTCAGTATTGGTTTATAAATGTTGTTTCTGTCTGAATTAACCAGCAGGGCAGTTCAGACAAGGCCACGGAGCAACTGCCAGCCTTCTGTGCTGCCTGAAACACAGATGCCTCCTTACATGAGCAAATGCTGTTGTGCCACTTAGCACAGGTAATGTCTCGTGCCCTGTGGAGCACAGCATGGATTCTGCACAGCAGTGCTGGCACAGCATTTTCTCTGCTGCACATTCTTTAATTTGCAGTGGCAGGGGAGAAAGGATACTGCTCATACATAAGTGCAAAGCGTAAGGAATTACACGGCCATCTTCTGCCTCATTTGTTTCTGTTGTGATTGCAACTTGTAATTTAATGCATGCTTGAGTGTGTGCGATGGGATTGGTACAGGTGAACCCTGTCAGATCTTTTCGCAAACTTTCTGCAGGAAAAGAGAAAGACATGTCTAAGTGACTCACATGGTAATTTAAATTCCATGAGAACCACAAAAAAAGATCTTTTAAATAGCTGACAAAATTTTACAAAATAGGTTCTAATTGTTTTTAAATTTTCCTTTTTAAAATACCCTGCAGTATACTTTCCATAATTTAAAGTCCATAATTTGAAGTCATAACACTGTGGACTCATAAAATATTGTCAAAGAAAGCTTTATTCTTTACTTGGTGAATTCTCAGAACAAAGGTATTTTACTTACACACACACACACTCAGGTATGTGAGAGAAACAGAGACCATCTGGGGCTGGAGAAGGCAGACTGGAAAGGGAAGAAGGACAGCTGAAATATTTTAATTTTATAAAAAATATTAAATAATCTTATTCTGGCATTTTCCTTCACTATTGTAGCACAGCTTATTATGGAAAGGAGAATCAATAGAGAGAAAGGGAGTTGTGCTATGTCTGGGTATCCCTATTGTCTATGTATGCACTTTAGAAATAAATATGTTACAGGAATGCCGGTAAAAAAGAAAAGTTGTAAGCCATTTTCTTAGATATACAAGGGGCACAATGCAGTGCAACAAGGATCCTACTAAATCTTTTACAAAGTCACATTTGTCAGACTGTTTGATGTCTCTATTCCACTGCACAGAGCACATGTTCTCTGGGTCTCTCAAATACTAGCCCGTATCACCTTGAGGGCAGATCTAGCTCTTTCTCAGTATCTAGGCAGAAAGGGCCTTCATTTTCGGTAGCAGAAAGAAACATTCTTTCTGGGCAAGTCACTGAGTGACTCTTTTCATATATCTGATTCATCTGACTCAACCTGGACAGCTACAATTGCTCTAGTTGCTCCATTCCTCTTCCACAGTCAAGGGGGGTAAACTGATACTGGCGAGAAATCAGCCCAAATTTCTGGTGTGGGCACTTCAGTCTGAGACCCTTCTGTCAGTTCAGTTTTAAGGATATAAAATTATATTTTTAAAATCAGTATTAACTCAGACAAATTTAAGACTGTCAGCTGAAGGGTATTGCAATAATCAAACTCCTTCAAATTGAAAACAAACTCCTTGGAGTGATGTATTTGGACATTAGTATATAACCTCTTAATTTAGTGTATTTTTGGTGCCTAGCTCCTTGAAGGTCACTGTTAGGCTTTAAAGCTATTTGCTCTTCAACCAAATTAGACACTTGAGAGGCTCTACACTATAAAAAAACTATTTTTTCTCTAAAAGTCATGTCTTCCTAATAGCAATAAAACAAATAGGGTGTATTTAGCACCACAGGCTAACCGTTGGAAAAAAAAAAAAGCCATTCCTTCTAGTAGTTTGCTTTTTTGTATATTCTAAATCTTTTACTCTCATCTTTTATTTATGTTATAATTTCATTCAAGACAATGCAACCGAAACCTCTCTTTACAGATCTTTCTCTATTACATATAACCACTTGATGTTTCCTTTTATCTTTGTTTTTCTCTTTTGGCTTCATCTGATGCTTCTCTTCCAAGTGCTTATGATATACCAATACAATTCCGAATTATGAATTACCTCACACCTTGATAGATATCAGTGTTTTGGGTGGAGGCAGTTCCTTGTTTCAGTCACCTGATTCCATACAGGAATGTGAATATTTTACATGTCCATGCATTGAAACCTGGATGTTATCTTCACTAATTTCAATGGATGTCCAGACCATGGGAAAACAAATATATGGAAGTGTTTTCCCCACTTTTTTAGAAGGAAATACGTGAATATTGTTGCTTTCTTTAGCATGTTTTTTAAGAGAAATTTTTGCAGAGATGTTGTACATATGTAACTGTTCCAGAAAGTCTGATGTGATAACTGTAAAGATGAGTCCTAACTATATAGAGAACACAGTTGACAGAAAAATTAATTTGTCCTGTGAGTTATAAAGGCTTCCTGCAAGTAGGGCTGCCTTTGCAAAATTCACAGCCAGCAGGTACTCATGATGCCACAACTGGAATATCCTCTGAAGGCTCCCCTCTCTGTACAACAGAAAGCAATGAACTGGAGAGAACCCATCATAGGGCACCAAAATGATGTGTGTTGTGGAGTACATGTCATGTGAGGAGAGGATGAGAAATCTGGGTTTGTACAGCATGGAGAAAAGAAGACTAATGAAGGATAAGATTCCAGTCTTCAGCTACCAAAAGAGGGTTACAGAGAAGAAGAAGTTAGATTTTTCTAACTGAACTGAACAGTGAAAGAACAACCTGCAGTGGTCACAAGCTGCAGTAGGGGATATCCAGACTAGGTGTAAAAAAAGAATATTTGCCATGAAAGTAGTCAAGTACTGGACAAAGTGGCCAGAATAGTAGTGGGATATTCACTTTTGGAGAGAACTCAAAACTCAACCATGCAAGACCCTGAGCATTTTTACCTTACTTTGAAGTTAGTCCTGCTTTGAGCAGGGACCTTAACTAGATGACCTACTTTGGTCACTTTAGGTCTGAATTCCTCTACAGTTCAAAGCACCCTCATGTATGGTAAAAATAAGAAAACCTTTGGGGAGAAAATTAAATGTTTTAAGCAGAATGAAGAACAACATTAATATATGCAAATAAAGAAAGAAATAAAATTCTTGCAGTTTGTCAATATTTAACTTTGTTCCTGTCCTTTATTTAGCATGTCCATCAGACCACAACCCATTCGCTTACTGATATCTTAAACCCTGATGATGGAGATAAAAGTCCTGCAGCTTTACCGATGCATAAGTAAGCTTCTCATCAAAGGATTAAAACAATTCCTCTCACCAAACCAGGATGAGAAACTAGTATGCATCCTCAAAATTTGAGCTCACCAGGTTATGAACATTTCCCAAGAAGATGGGAGTGAAGACAAATCTTGCTTCTTCTCACTCTTTTACGTTTATTTACGTTTAGTCTTGATTGAACTTTTCTCTTTCTTCCTTTGATATCTGATTTTGCTTTTATTTTTCATGAGGCATTTTTAATCGATACATCAAAAACCATGTGAGGCTAGTGACACATCCAATTATCCTGTCTGAACTTTATTATTTAATACAATATAAAGATGAGAGGCTCAGGAATCCTTTATTTCCTTTTAATTATATCTGATCCTCCCGTTCCTTTAGCAGTTTGAATAAGTTTTTTCAATTTAAAGCTAACAATGAACAAAACAGCAGTATGACTTGGAGATGAATGCAGTTATTTTAAAAAATGTATTTTTTATATTTTTACCTACTAAATCTCAATGCACTCTATCCTAACTAGTATTTAATATAAGCAACATGAAGCTTTACATGGTGATAAATTTTAAAACCTCTAGATAAGTAGATATATTTATACATCCAACTAGCGTGGGATCCTGAAAAATGAATGGTTATTTTACTTCTGGATGAAGTATCTGGGTATTATTTTTTCAGTTTTTTTTAAATTACCACCTTCCTTTCATTCTTTCTTATTTAGTGTTTCCCCAAACATTTTTGACTGTACACACATCTACTACCTCTAGGGAACTAGTTACCTTATAGGAAGTATATGTAACTTTATAGTATATGTAACTATATACTAGTTACATTATCCTTTCTTGGATATATGTATGTATTTACGATTTTCACTCTTCAAAAATCCCACAGGAGGTACAGACCTTCTGAGACTCAACAGCATGGTGGTTGTTGCAAAGTCCTCTGAAGACAATATCAATCAACAAAAATAAGGCTGGCACCAATGAGCACATCAACAGACCTTGCAGCAATGAACTCCAGGATTTCTGAGGCAGTGGTAGAAGTTGCACATCTCTTGGAAAGTTCATGAGATATAAAAAAAGCACTGTGAAAATCAGAGTTTTGAAACTGAGTCAGATGCCCTAGGTACAGTAGAAATCCACCTTGAGAGGCTACTATTATGTTTGTGGATGTAGAGTGTTTTCTGATAGATACCCGTTTGATTTTAAAAATAAACAAACCACAATATAAAACGGCATTTTTCTTGCTTGCATAGTTCCACTGTTATCTCTATAGAGGGGCTAAAGATGAGAGGACTTTCTGATTCAAGTGGGATTACTCAGAGAGAAAGATCTGGGAAAAGAATGTACAACCAACTGGGAGCCTTCCACATGATCCGTTTCGTACAGGCCTGCCCTACCTGCAGACTATGCATGTTAAAAAATAGGCTGTGGCTGGATATTGTTCAAATACTAAAGCAGCCAGAGAAAAATATTTGTATTTCTGAAACTACAACTTTCCTGTGTTTCCATCTATGCTAATTACAACTCTTGGTTTGGTTTGGTTTGTTTTTCCCTAGATCACCCACACTTCATTATGTCTATGACATACTGTCATGTGGCAACTAGATACTCAATAAGATTACAGGATAAGTAGGGATATTACAGGAAAAGTAGGGATATTTTCCTCTTGGTACTCATGAATGAACTTTTCTTAGGACACAGGTGACTTCTTTCAAGACTTCTAAACCCTTCTCTGGGTAGACAGGACACTGTTCATGTCATAGAATTTTCTTTTAGAAATTAGCAATTGCTGTTATATGTTGAAAATATTTGTGTGCATGACTATTGCTCTTATCTGGAGAGTGAAAGTAAAGAAAAGGAAATATTAAAGAAAAAAACACAGTTAAAGGTATCAACACCCATATAGCCAAGAGAATGTCTTTCCTTTTTCTGACCAAGTATTGATGTTAGAAAACTGCTCACAGCAAATGTTTATCATACTCAGATTGATGTCTTACAGTCTGATCCATGCTGCTCATGTTCAAAATTAGGACCATATTACAGCTGCAACTGTCAGACTTCTATATATCGACACCTTCATCTCACACTACATGTAGAATAGGTTTGCAAATTCTTAGAGACAGGAATCAGGTTTTGTTTTCTTGCTGCTTTTTGAGTAAATTAATTAACTGTGATAATCACAGATTTCTTTGAGACAGCTGTTCTTACACTTACAATTCCACAGGCAGAAACTGAAATGTTTACGAATACAATCCTAGAACCTGTAATTATGTAAATTTTATGCTTTTTAAATGACAATCCACCTGCAAGATGCCAGATCACCAGTGGAGGTAGACTGCTTCTTAAACAAAAGAAAGTCTACATACACTTTTCTTACGTTTTAGAAATTTGTCTCCTGGCTTCAAAGGTTGCAAAACAAGATGGCATGCTGTGACACAGCATGGGATAAATAATGCATCAGCACTGAAGTCTTGCTATCTCTGTAAAGACAGTGAACATGCAGGGAGAATATACTACACTGAACTTCTCCAATTGCTTCAGGACTTCTTCAAGAGGATTTTCTTATTATTCTTATCATTTTCTTTGTAATTTCTTCTCCATTAGTAGAGGAGCTTCCAAAAATTATTGCATCAAGCATATGGCAGAATAGATTCCCTGTAGCAAAACTATAGACATAAGAGATAAAAAGTCCAATACAATCAGTGATCTCTGCTGATGTAGACATCATTATTCTGTGCTATTCTATTGCATTTTATCCAGTATACTTTAAAATTCTTATCCACAATGGACCAAATTGCTATCTGTAGGCCAAATATTGAACAATTCTAACTAAAGCACATTCCCCAAAAGGTCATCTTAAAGATATTTTCCTGGGTTTTTTCCTCTGAACTTTCCCTGAATACGTAATTCCTTTGTTTCAATTTTTTAATTAGGAAATATAATTTTTGCAATGAAAAGAAGGACTTCTAGATATAACAGTATATCAGTAGCATTAAACAGCAGAACTCTGAAATTTCCTTTCCCAGGAATGTGTGTGTGCAGTTAAACTATTTTAAATACATTTAAGTAGCATTTTAATGAGACAAGCAAAACCACAGACATTTTGAAAACATTTTTAATGACATTAAAATATGTTTTAATACATTTAATGGGTAAACTGGGAAGAAAAACATTAAAATGTCAGTCCATTGTGTTTACAATAATAAAGACTAACCTGTAAAAGGAATTAAAATTTCATTGTGCAGCAGCTGTAGAGAAATGAGAGCAAAATTATATCAGAATAACAGAGTAACTTACTTTAAGAACACAGAGTAAAAAACTTTTAAGACAACTAGTAAACTTTCTTGTAAAGTTAAAACTTACGTTTTTTGCCTAGGAATTTGCAGAAAGAACATAGTAAGAGTATAAAAAATCATAACAGGTCTCTAAGACTGGCATCTGGAAAAGGAATTTCAAAAACTAAGAGAACCTCCTTGTAGCCCTATCTGTCCTTGTCACAAAATGTTCATTGACTCAGCTGGGCAATATTTATCCTGGTAAGTACAAAATTTCACCCTTTCTTCTGAAGAACAGTTCCACTCTGGACCTGCTCTGGTACACACCTACATAAAATGAAGGGAAGGGAAGAGATAGCTCTAGTCTCACTGGGTTGAACCCTCTATTTCAGCCTGAAGTATAACAAGAAATTATATGTTTGTTAGCACAGCTCCAAATAACAGAGCCAGGAAGAACACAGTTTCCATAAAAACTGAGTAGCTGCTAGAAAACATGAAGACATGACAGAAATTACTGGAAGTCAATGCCAAGAGCAAGATGTTTGACATGTTTGCTCTCTCTCATCCCATTTTCCTCTGTAGTTCTGTATTTCCATGAAGCCATATAGACAAATTTGGGTTCCTTATCTTATGAGCTAATAATAATACTAAAAAAGTATGAAACTTTTCATTAAAACATTACTGAGAAATTTAGGGGTCTTTTGAACAACAAGTCATGGCAAATGAGAGGAATCCTGCCATCCTCCATCATAGGAGGACCATCTAAAGAAGCTCTAGCACACAGACAGTATCTTAGGTCAGAAAGTCTTTCAGTTGATCTTCTTCTCATTCATTCATAATCAGAAAAGAAAAATTAACAGCTATAGAGCATCTATACCAAGCAGAATCCAAATCAAAAATTCCCATTTCTTACTAAAAGAGTTAGTCTTTTTCTAACTGGAAACTAATAAATCGTTCCTGAAAGATTTCTTGTATTTTTACATGCAAATACCTTTCTGTTCATTTGATCCTTTTGACTTCTTTCAGCAGAATGGCTCATCACTTGACCACAAAACTTCTTGAGTAACTTCAGCAGGTAAATTTTCGAGTGAATATGCTTTTGTTTAAATTAAATACCTTATTAATTAGGCTTTTTATAAATGTTATATATCTATATATAGAGAGACTGGATGTGGCACTCAGTGCCATGGTCTAGTGACTGCAGTGGTAGTTGATCAAGGGTTGGACTCGATGATCTCTGAGGTCCCTTCCAACCCAGCCCATTCTATGATTCTATGATTCTATGTTATTGGAAACTGTCTTGCAAGCCATCTGTTTAAGCAAACCTCAAGAAATGATTTATCAGTAATCTATTAATAAAAAGTTTTTACTTTATTTTTTTGTCCCCAGTCTCCTAAATCATACAACATTATTGATATGCATTGATTTTCATAGTTTGCATAATTTTATAAAGGAAAAATATTTCTTTGTCAAACATATCTATTTTAAATTCCATTTCAAGTTTCAATAAATGTATTTTCTTCATGAAATAAACAACTGCCATAATCTTGAAATGTTTTTTATATTGATTCATATTACCAGATTAAGCTAAGAAAGTTACAATCCAGTATGATTAAGAAATAAATTTTAAAATAATTTTTTAAAACAACCAAACAAAAAACACAATTCTCACTGTCATTACACATTCACTTTCAGTGACTTGTTTGCTGACATATCTTCCTACAGAATATCCTACTTTGGAAAGAGTCAGAATTTCTTAGTTTAATAGGAAACTGTTTTTCACTCCTGAGATTTACATGGATAATTCAAATAGTCTCTTCAAAAGTCATTGCATCAGAGGTAATTCTCAGAGGTCAATACTCTTGCTTGTAGTCCAGTGTTGGCCTTACCTGTTCCTACCACTGTTGGGCAGTTGCAATACTGTTGACTATGACCCTTACACCTCCCACAGACAGACAGAGAACTGGAGGTGGGTGAATCAAGGTTTTATAAATAAAGTCAGGCAGCCTGTCTCCACAGCAAAAGGTCTGTTTATTTCAGTGTTTTTTAGAGACAAATGTGAATTTGAGCAACAGGCTGTATTTGTAATAGAAGAAGGTAGAAAGAAAGTAGCAGAAACCCAAAGATTAACCTGCTCCAAAGATGTTTAAAGGAAAAAGAATCAGTGAGTTAAAATGTTATTCTGCCAAACATAAACAGAGGGTATGGAATCACACAAACAAAACAGGAGTATCTCATGGCAATTTTGTGTTAGTGTGGTGATGTTTTTTTCCAGACCAATAGCCAGTAAAATGTGTGTGGAAAGATTCTTCCAGTTACACAGGAAAGCTCAGATAGAAAAACTCAAACTACTTTTTTAACTTTAGAGTAACTGCATTACATAAAATAAAAAAGTTTCAGTCTAGCCAAGTCTAAATCATATTACAACTTTTTAATTATTTTTTTAACAGTCTGAAATCTTTCTAAGCCTTCTGGACATGTCCAGCTGTCTTTCTAAATCTCAACCTCAATTGCTTCATTATGGAGAAATCACTTTTAGCAGCAGTGTGTGCTACTCTATACCAAACACAGGCCCTCATCTGAGGTTAGTTCATCCTTTTAATAAATAGCATACCTATTTTGATGACACAAGAGAATTTCTGGGAGTTTTATTTCTTGCAAGATTATCTGCTAAAACAGATAGTAATAACAATCCTATAGCTGTACATGGTAGGTTATATAGACTGTTTTGCTACTCAAGTCCTCCGAGTTCTTCAGCTGGAATGTAAAAGGGCTGGAACAGAGTTAGCAGAAATCAGTTCATTCTATTATGGGTTTGGCTGGTTAATATAGAGTCAAGCATACTGTAAATCTGCCCCAATTTCCTGCCTGCCTAATTCGAGAATGGCCTTCAAATATCTGATTGCTATAAATACCAATGAGCAAAATCATTATTTAGAATATAAACAGGGAAAACCTATGTAGAAAAAATGCAGAAATGTCACAGATAGACCACATATATGAAACTCCTGATCTTGAGGATCCTTTAGAATCCTCAAGAATCCTTTCTTTTTCTGAGAAAAGCAGCAGGACATGTTGTGGAAAGATTAAAACGTAAAAAGGCAACATATGGGAAAAAAACGTCTAAGCTAGATTACTGCACAGTGAATGAGAAAAATAAATGAGTCTTAGTAGGGTTATTTTGCTGCTGATTGATTTTTTTCTATCTCCACGTTCCACAATCTTGTCTGAATAAAAGCAATAGAATTGTCACCAACTGAGAGGTGGAAGCTCCTCCCATGTACAGGGCCTGTTCCAGGCATAACATATGGTCTGTGGCACCAAGTAATTCAGCTGATGGGTGAAGGAAATCAGTCTCTCCTTGTAAAAATGTGAAATCTTTGGATAAATTCCAATGCAAAATACAAATTCCACAATTTAAAAAAAAAAATTGCAAGAAGTAACCAGTGATTGGGCAAAACAGTACTTGGGGGTCGTTGCCACCACTCTCATACTATTTTCAAACAATTATTGTTTAATCCTTGTGTTCTGCTTCAGTGTGGACATTTATTTTAAACTACAGTGAGGCTGCCTGAAATTTTCAAAGGATGTTTTAAAAAGATGCTCAAAAATGATGTTTCTTGTGTGCTCATTCCCATAGCTTAGAGATGACAGATTTGGATTGCACCCTTAGGCCTTCTATACCCATAAAATATAATAAATCTGGAAAAAAAACAAGAAAAGTAATCTGAGGTGTCAAAAGCTGAAGAATGGCCTTTATGCTGAGTTATATTATTTTGCAAGAGAGATTTTATTTTTAAAAATGTGAAAAAGATGGGTTCTTACACTTGAAAATGCCCTTTCTCTGAAGGTGAATATTTAAATATTTATGAGACTTACTTATCTACAGCTCTGTGTTCTTGTTCAGCATTGTCACTGGTCAGAAAAGGTCAAAAATATGTGGTCAAAAATTCCACTACACATTTTCTACATCTGATGCTAGTTGCTATATCAAAGGATAATCTTTGGTTTCTGTGTGAATATTGTTAAAAGATTTTAGGGCTAAAACTGGCAAGAAAGAAAATCCTTTCCTAGATGACAAGGAAAGGAAGTTCTTGTTTTCTTTTAGATTTAATTATCCCTGTTACCCTCCCAAAAGGTTTGTTGCCAGAAGGTGAGGATTTTGACACAGTGAGGGGTTAGGTCAGTAAGAAATGGCAGAGATTACATCTACAAGAACAGCTGTTGTCAAAATTAGAGAACAAAAATTTATAAAACGTATCTCTTTATATAAATAAATATAATTATATATAATAGACTACACAGACTGTAGTACATAAATTATAATTTAATATGTATTATATGCATTACAATTAAATACTATGTATTCATACATAGACGTATAACAACATAATGCATATGCATTCATTATTATTAAATATTAAATAAAAATACTGTACTCTTACTCCCTTCTTATACATGATACTCAAAGAAGGTGATTGTAATGTCTCCCTGGGGTCCAGAAGAAACCATATATATACAGTTGTGTAGCAGACCTTTTGGGAAAAGCTGTTCCCTGCCCATTGAAGTAGCAGTGAAGAAACTGTGATAGTAGCCTGCAGGGATTTGGGGAGGTTCAAGCATATTATGTATTTCATCTTTGTAAGCCAGAGAGTCTTCTTGGCTGGTGGTGCTGCCCAAGGGCAGGCTGGCACTATGTCACTCACTTTCACAGACAAGATAGTATTGGTGGAATAATGGGTAGGAAGTCAAACAGGAACTGGCTCTTTCCAAGAGCTGAGAGACCTCAGCACTATGCAGTTATTCTGAAACCTTTCTGAATCTTTCTGAACCTTTCTGAACTCAAATGCCATAAATATAAAAGCATACGTTTGCTTTAGTTGAAGAGCAAAAAAAGCATCTAAAGACAAAGGCATCCCAAACAAACCTGTTTCAATTGACATTTAGATTAGGTTTAAATTTTTCTTTTACCCTCCCTGTCTCAGCTCTTAGGCCAGAGTATAGCTCCTAACTGAGAGTCTTGGTTGTCACAAGGTCCTTGCATCCTCATATGAAGCACTAGAGATTCATTTTTTGTTCACCATAGGCCTCTCTGGGATTCATTCAAGTTCAGGACATTCTTCTTTTACCCACTGAACTATTTCTTAGGGTATTATTTCAGGTTTTGCTTGATGAGATCTAACCAGTGTCTGTGATAAAAACAATAGGGCTTTCTTCTTTTCTTTGACTCAGGGCAAGGAGTTTCTGCCTCTCCCTCACATCAGATTTAGTATTTGTGAAGCCACAGGAGGGCTGACTCAAATCTGCTCTCAACAGAACACTGAATTAGTTTTTCACAAGATCACCAGATCATCATGCAATCACATAATATCTAGGTCTGACCAAAGTAGCAGAGAAAACTTTGTACCTAGAGGGGAGGTAGTATTTGATGATTATGTGCAACATAACATGAAAATCTACCTTTATTCCTTAAGTCAATCTGAAAAGCTGCAGCTTGGAAAATGCCTATATTGCTGATCATAGACCTATTGGGGCTCTACATGAATTAAAGTTCAAGATTACTGATCCCTAAAGAAAGCAATGTTTCTCTTGTTTTCAAGCTCTCCTGTGTTCCCAGGGCATGCTCCCAAGTCTTGCCAGAGGTAGTGTAAAGTATTTGCCAGACCCTTCTGTAAAGTGGCTGAATTCACAGACTGGTCAAGATTAACATTAAAAATGGCTTTTCTTTTCCATTACCAGGTTGAGTTGTGTCAGAGAAGAGTCTTAAGAGCATCAAAGGTTTCACTGGAATGAAGCAAAGAACTCACAGAGACAGATGCTTCTTTTATCTGGAAGTTGTTGGGCATTGACTTCTCCACACTAGTTAATACCTTCTGATGTTTGAATCACAAGTGGTGCTTTAAAATGGCCTAACAGAAACATCTAAACAAACTGCCTCATGCTTCTGAAACATTTGTCATGTTGACCAAAATGGCTCTTGAAATGCAGCCTAAGTTCACATACGGTTTCATCTGCCCCTGGAGCTGTATTTTTGGGCTAAAGCAAAAAAAAAACAAAAACAAAAAACAAAACACAAAAAGCAAAAAACCCAAACATGTTCTGTAAAAAATGAAAGATTTGCTCTTTTCTCCCAGAGCTCCATACCATGTCTTTTACACAATTGATGCAGAGAATTACTCCAGAAATGTATCTTCATGTGTGTGGCAGGTTAAATGCAGGTTTCCCAGCATGACACTGGACATTCTTTGTCCCTGGAAGGCTTTGTGCTTTGATAGCTCAAGAATTTATTGTGCCCTTGACTGGTAATATTATAATGGATTATCTTGATTTTATTTTGCATATACTTCAATGCCGGATAGTTTAATTTTACTAAAAAGGCTGACTGCATGAATGTCAGATGTGCAAACAAAAAGATGCTATGAGTTCAATAGATTTCACTTGTGTAAATTCAATAGTGGATCTAGAATAGAGGAGTTGGCTTATGTATGGTATAAAATACAGAGCACAAGGCAAGGGAATAAGTCATCTAAAGTGCATAGAAAGTGCAAAACCACTTCTTTGTTCGTCTTTTAAAGAATCCTGTCTAATTTGGCTCATATAAATTAAAAACATCAGGGGATATCCAACAGTGTCTGTAAAACTTTGCAGGTGGTTGAAAGGTTTTTGCTCACTGAAGCAAGTTACATTCTAAATGTAAAGACAAACGGCTTGCTCGGTAGAAAGCTTTAAGACTTTGGCAGCTTCTTAGCTTTTCAGAGTTCTGCAAAAACATTAACACAGGAGTGTTGACTCCTGTGAAGAAGGCAAATATTATTATCCTTCTTTTATACATGGGCAACTTGTGAGACAGAGGCTGTGGCTTGCCCAGGCCCAAGACCACACAGAAAGCTGGTGGAAGAGCCAGCACTAAGATTCAAGCATTCCTGGATCCCAGCCTAGTGCACAATCCACTAGACAGCCTGTCTGCAGCTCTTTGCTATTGCTGCATGAAGCTAACCAGTTTTTTGCCTTATGAATATCTGACTGTGAAAAATTATGCTTTTTGCAAGTGTTTATGGGATTGCTCCAGGGCAAAGCTTCACTATTGCTGCCGGAAAATACAAATTACAGTAGCAAAACATGTAGGGGGGGAGGGAAACATTCTGGAATAAAATTATAAACCAGCTGTCTCACAACAAGACATTAAGCAGAAACTATAAAGTACAAGTTCCAGTCAAAACTCTTCTTCAGTTTTACTGCCTCCAGAAGAAACTTTAAGGAGGTTATTTTATTGTCATCACCTGTAAGGACAGATTTTCACATTTCTTTACTAAATAATGAAATCATGTTATTGACTCACGCAAAAGTTCAGTTGAGGAAACAGAGGTAGTAAATAATCATAATAGTAATAATAATAAATAAATAATAATAATAATAAAGCTTTGTGGCTGCAGCCCTAAGACGAGGGACAAATCAGACCTCCATGTGGGAGGGAAAGAGCTGAGCAGTTGCTTTACAACAACACTGCCATGTGACAAAAAGGCACCTATAGCTGTGATGTAGGTACAGCAACAACGAAAAAAAAATTAGCACCTCCTTATCTTGCTCAGTAAATTCATATCTGTGTTCAACAGAAATGCTACAGGCATGGAAATATTACGGAAGAAGGAAGAAATGCATTGATAGAGGAAGTTTGGCAGATGTAATTTTTGAAAGTAGAATTTGGCTACCAGAGCATGAGGAAGTGCTTCGATGAGGGACCTGCTGGAGCTTCAGTTACAGGAGAAGGTTCTTGCTCCATGCTGGTGGGCTACACAGGAATCTAACAATTATGTGTTATGTGTTATGTGTTATGGAATGACTTTTGTACCCACATACGAGGCAATGCTTTATGAATTTTTAATATTGATTCTACAGCCACTTCTCTGCTTTATAGGACTGGTTACCTGTAATCTGGTTCTGGTTGAGTCTGAGAAAACAATGCCAGGTATCATTGCAAATCTTCTAGCTGATAAATGGTCAACTCCACATCTTAATCCAGTTTTCCAAAACCTTTGAAATAAAAAGTGTTGATTGTTGCAGTCCTGGTTTCACAGGTATTCACTGCTAGAGCCAGCCCAGGAAAGCAAGTATATGTGGGAAGGTTATTTGGGCCATGGGGAGATTAAAAACAGCATTCAGGATAATGAAAAATAGAATTCTTCATTGAGCTAGGGTGAAAAGTAGGACCCTCCATGTAGCCAGTAACTCTGTTTCTGGAACATTTCCCTGGATGGATATAGAAGGATGGCATACTTTCCAGCTGTCCTTCAAAAAGGTTTAAGAAGAAGTGCTTCATTATGTTGGCATTTTACCTCCAGATGTTACAGATAGTGCTGTATAGCCTGCAGTGTGATATTAAACACCTAGATGTGAACTCCTGCCCCAGTAATATGCTGTAAACTCTGCTGAACTCATTCTTCTCTTTTCATCTGAATTTGTTCTTGTTCTTGTTTCTCATGTGTCTTATTTTCTAGCAGGCTACATTGACTCTTTCACTGGTTACATCTACACAAGAAAATCAGGTGACTATCCATATTCATAGAAGTGTTAGCATGCTCACTCACATATATTTAACCTTGAGCACTGTCCCAGTGACTTTCAGGCATGATGTGGGGGATCACAGAGGTCAGAATGCTCTCCAAAAAGCACTAGGAGCTATGTGGGGAGAGAGGACACATCTAACTGTAAGCATAACAGCCATGGCACTCACACCTGGGGACATACTACAGGTTCTGGCCCATTTTATTCATTAATATAAGTAATGTGTGTGACTGATTTTTTTCCCCACATTCTTTCTCCTTTCACCAGTCTCAAAGAAGAGAAGCAGAGCTCAGCAAAGGCTTTGTTTCAATGGGGTTTTTTCATGTTTGCATCCAGGGTTATTTGGGATTTTTAGTGTTTTGTTTTAGCACAAAGCATTTGCTGCTGCTATTCTTTTATAAGTTAGAGGACTCAATATTTAGGCTTTATAAAACAGAAGTCTGGGGTGTCCCTAAGTCCCTGCAAGAGCCCATTTCAGAGCTTTAGAACACCCCTAAGAAAGCTACAGTTCCTGCACAATTCAGCATTATGCTTTAGTTAGAGAGAGATCATCTCCTTGAGCAATGAAGGCATCATACCTTTCTTATCACACATTGCTCATTTTACCTGAGAAATACAGATGCTGCTGAAAATTATGTAACCTTCTCAACATCTTACAAAATTCTTTAACAAACTTGTGCCTTCAAGAACATGAAGAAACCTTAGAAATCAGGCTGAAGTGCTATACTCCTTAGGAATGGCTGGTCTTTTAATTTAATAGTTAAAAATGTGCTCCAAAGAATATTAGTCAAATCTTGTATGAACTCTGCTGACACCAAGACAGAGGAAGATCAGAAACTATTCTAAAATTAATACAATCTGAAGTGGGGATGACAATTCCTTCAGATGTAAGGAGAGGAAGTGTAAATGGATCTGGAGTCAGCCTGAAGGCTGACAGTCTAAGGTGGCCATACAGGTGTGGTGTTCTGAGAGCAGTAGTCAGTGTCCACAGACCTACACACTGTCTGGTTACCAAGAAAGAAAATAAATGTATAAGTGTTATAGACACCAGACTCCTCCCTTTTAATGAAATCAGTGATGTGGATAACACAACAAAAGAAAAAAATCCACATTTCTGAGCCAGCATGAATATTTGATTTTTATGTATTTCCAACTGATATGAGTAGTGGTGAGAGACAAAGAGAGGAAACTCAAATCATCCGTTGTTCTTTTTTCAGCATGGGCATGTTTCAAAAAATTGGGAGCTCAGACTGTGTTTATGAATCCTATTTGAAAACACTCTGCTGCAAATATATATATTTCACCAAATGCCACATTCAAACAAAGGTCTCTTTGACAATTTATCTAGTAAAGGGGCAATGGCATTTGCAGGCATAAACAACACACAGAAGCATGTAAGAAAGTAATTTTTTTAAAGCCATCTATACACTGCTGACTTTTCAGAAAGGTTAGAACTTCATGAGATTCAGAATCAAAAACTGATGTGACCTACATAAAAGAATCACTGATTTCTTAATTAAGCCAAGCTGTAACTGCCCACTTGGTTAACAGCTGCCAAAGAAATTTTGCAATAAATCTTCTGACTGTCCTCCAAGAATGTGGAGAGAAAGGCAGTGATGAAGAGGATGATGGTGAGGAAGAGCAAGATGGGAATGTTCCGTGTTATCCTCTTTAATGTCCCCTTGCAGAGGGTTTGGGGTTTCCAGCACACCAGCCAAACAACTGAAATGATACATCTGTAGCACTAGGTTGGGGGAAGAGCTCAAATGTTTTAACAGCTGCTTTTTTTTTTTTTTTTTCTTTCCCTTTACCTAGTTTGCTTCAGGATCTGATTTCTTTCCGATGGGGTGGGCTCAGTGTTTGCCAGGAGCCCAGCAGGGAATGTTTACTCTGAGGCACACAGAGATGTTTCCCTTTCTTTTCAAGTGTGGGGGTTTTTGTTTTGTTTTGCTTTTTTGTGTTTTTGGGGGGGAGGTGCTGGGGTTGATTTTTTTTTTTAAATTTTATTTTATTTTAAGGAGGGAGGGTAGGGAATTCTCTCAGGAAAGGTTCTCTTATAACAAGCGCGCCTTCCAAAAATGTGTTAATTTGAAGGTTCTTTTTCTGTTTATGAAACATCTATACGGAAAATAAATGAAGGAAAACCACATCACATGTTACCACTACATGGCTGTCTTCTCAGCCTACTGGACCCTCCTTTGCAAAATGCTTGTCATTTGCTGTGTCTCAGGCAAGGACTTCAACTGCACTGTGGATTTCCTGTGATTCCAGCCTCTGCTTGCTCTCCACCAGAATGGCTGTTATCAGTGCCAGCCTCCAGCAGAGCCAGTAAAAACTGTTCTGATCTGTGGTTTGCACCAGTACAGCTTACTCCAGTTCCATGCAGAACTGGAGTATTTCTATTATTAAAACCAGTTTTCTCAATATACACCAGATACAGATGCACTTATGGCAAACTTACTGAATGGATAAACTCTTCCGTGCCAAAAGCTAAAACATTGAGTGTGTTTCATCAGGGATAAGCAATGCCAAAGACCCTGGCATAGTTTCTTCTCATCCCATAAACAGAGCTTCAATGTTGTATTTGAAGCCAGTGGATATACACACAGCGTTCAGGGAGCAAATATGTTCAAGTCTTTGGTGATAAACGAACAGCGTGACAAGAACAATATCTTTCATTGCTTCCCTCAGCCTCCTCACGTGCCCACTGCTCCCAGCCACATGAGAGAACAAAAAAACAAAAACAGTTTTTAAAGACAAAAGTAAGAATGTCATCTTAATGCGGTTACACCAGATGGCATGCCAGGAGTAAAACAGATGCACACACACACACACACACAAAAAAAAAAAAAAAAAAAAAAAAAAAGCAGCCCTCATTGCAGTCATCCATATAGAACAATTATGTTTGTAATGCCCTGCTTGTCAGGCATGAAGTCAAGTCTTTTCCTGGTTTATTGAATGATGGGTCTCTGATGACATGTTTTTTTCCCCATCCATCTCCAGTTGGAAGTATGGAGAGAAATGTCGCCTTTTTATTCCCTGATGGCATTTCAAGTCTAAACTATCTTTAGAAAAATGTGTCTTGGTTTAGTAGTCTGCTTACAGATACCCATTTGCCTGACTTTTTTGGATGGAATTTGAGCAATGTCAATCCAAGTAGACCCGTGACTTGCTTCTTTGGTTACAACCAAAAGGGCAGGAGGAGCAAAAGGGACACCAGTTATTTGTCAGCTGTACCGGCTTCCTCACTCCCACATGCTCTAGCAAGTGTTGGCTTTGATCTAAAAAGCTCTTAGATGTTGCCAATGAGGATTTCAGAGAGGTATCTGCTTGTCCTGTGAACTGAGGCAGCTCAGCCCAGTAGACTTGAGCCACCTGCTGTGTTATTCTTGCTTTCACTTCCCTTGGTGCTCTGTAACAGACCCAGTTTGGTGCTTGTAGGCTGTCAGTGCAGCCAGGCTTAAATCTATGCTGCTGACATTAAGGGCAGTCTCGTCCCAGTTCCACGATATTGCCCATTCTTTTCCTTCTTCTTTCTCACAACTGAGGCTAACAGTTCCCAGCAGGGACATTCAGGAGGATTTGGGGCTGCTTTTGTGGATGGTCACATTGCCTGGGGTAAGAATCATAGAATCATATAAGCTGTAAGGGACCTCAGGAGGTCCTACAGTATCATCCCCTAAGCCGTGCCTCTTACAGCCAGTTGCCACCTTCACTTGGATACCCATTGAGCCCAAAAAACACAGCCAGCTTTTCATCTACCCTGCAATCCACCCATCTAAGAACATGTTTCCCTGATTTGGCTACAAAGATATCAAGGCAGACCTTGTTACAAACTTGGCTGATATCAAAGTAAATGGTAAAGTCAGTCACAGAAGTGTATCTTTAAGCTGTAGCTTAACAAATGCTTCAAGTTAATATAAACTAGCACTGACACTGAAATGTATTTCTCATTTTCCTACCACCACCTGGCCAACATAAATCCATGTGGTGAGAATCAAACCAGGGAAACTGCTCTGGCTGGCAATGAGTAAAAGACTAAATCTCTACCATACCATTTCCTGATGTGATTCCTTGTGAAGCTGCAGAAATACTTGTGTTAGAACAAAAGATAGAAAGGCATAGCACAGAAAATATAGGGGCTAATAACTTAATGGAGGTTCCACACACAGCAGTATTAGCAGAATTAAAGTGTCCAGTTGTAGATCTATGTACTGTGTCAGGGTCACAATTTTCAGTCAGTTACTTGTTGTTTGCTATGAATAACAGTGAAAGTTTTGTTCCGCATATTTAGATTTCTAAATTACGTTCCTTAGTTTACCAACAGGGGACATCAAATTAATCAAAGGTGTAAAAAAATCAAATAACCTCAGTGACACTGTTGAAGTCAGCTGAGAAGAAACAGGGATGTAGAGTTCCCCTCTTGCCCTGGAGTAAATGGACCCAGAAGCTGAGAAGAGCAGAGGAAATTCTACTCAGCATGGTGTTACTGGCTTCTCCCATCCTCCCTTCCTTGAACAGAGTTTATAACTTAACTTTGAATGGGGCTTATATTTCCTTTCCCAGCCTTCTCATACAGCCTGAGCCTATAGACAGTGAAGAGTTCTCGAAAGACAGCCCTCCAGAAGATCTGGGTTTTCACCTCACTCTTAGGATTACACCTTCCTCAGTTTCCTCAGCTGTACTCTGTATCATACCCACAGGAAAAACAACTGAGAACCATGAGGGCTGGCTGCTCCCTCAGGGTTAGGAAACCTGGAAGGCAAATCAGATCCTGGCCTGCATCAAAAGAAGCATGGCCAGCAGATCAAGAGAGGTGATTCTGCCACTTTGCTCTGGTAAGACCCCACCTGGAGTTTTGCATCTGGAGCCATCAACACAGGAAGGACATGGACCTGATGGAACCAGTCCAGAGGAGCACCATGAAAATGATCAGGGGGTTGGAACACCACTCCTGTGAAGGCAAGATGAGGGAGCTGGGGTTGTTCAGCTTGGAGAAGAGAAAGCCCAAGGGGCACATAACAGTGACCTTCAAGTATCTGAAGGAAGCCCACAGGAAAGCTGGAGATGGATGGTTTGCAAGGGCCTGTGGTGATAGGACAAAGAGCAATGGTTTTAAATTAGAGAAGAGTAAATTTAGATTGGATGTTAAGGAAAAGTCATGGAAAAATGGAACGAGTTGCCCAGGGAAGTAATTGAGGCCTCATCCCTGGAGATGCCCAAGGTGAGGTTAAACAAGGCTCTGAGCAATCTCATCTAGTTGAGGATGTCCCTGATTATTGCAGACCAGTTAGACTAGATGACCTTTAGAGGTCCCTTCCAACCCAAATTATTCTATGATTCTATCTTTTTCAACCAATGTTGAAAAAAGCTTTCTGTATAGATGGGACACAAGTATGAATCACTCTCAACTAAAGAGAAACAATGTATTTGCTCTTAGATGACTTAAAGTTTAGAAATTTACTGAAGAGTTTATTGTAGTTCAGACAAAGACCTTGCTTTCACATCTTAAGCAAAGGTAATTATATTTTACTTACCATTCTGACTCGGCAATAAATATGTGGCTAATAAAAATGGAATTCAGTAAAAGAGTGGCGAACAGGAAGAGGTGATCTTGTAGCCTGTGCTTCACCTACAATGAGAGATATGGAAAGGCTTCTTTATTGTCAAGTACAATCAAATACAAATGATTTGAGTCAGGGAAAGACCTGTCTGTTCACTGTCTTTTCCTTCTGCTTTTCCAGAAAAAGAAAACTAAGTGCATGGGTGGGAAAAGAATCATGACAAACTTTAGTCTGGCCTGCAGCCTGATTGTGGAGAGGCATCTGATATAAATTATCACGCATGTTTAATACAGAATCAGAGCTTAAGTCAGTCCAGCAGTTCAGCTATCTGGGCTGCATTATTTCCTTGGACGCCAAGATCGACTAAGAGATAGACAACAGATTAGCAAAGGCATACAGTGCATTTGGAAGACTTCATAAAAGAGTCTGGAGCAATAAACACCTGAAAGAACAGGTGTACACCTGAAGAAAAGTACAAAGATCAGTGTCTACAGAGGCACTGTATGGTCTACTCTTTTCTATGGGTCTGAATCATGGGTCATCTACCGCCACCACCTGCGACCCCTTGAACGCTTCCATCAGTGCTGCCTCCGTAAAACCCTAAACACCCCCTGGACTGACTCTGTGACCAATGTTCCTGTCCTTGAACAGGCAGGGGTCACCAGTTTTGAGGCCGTGATACTGAGGACACAGCTGTGCTGGGCAGGGCACATCTCCAGGACAATGGATCACCTCCTCCGTAAGGTTGTGCTCTATGGTGAACTTGCCACCGGCTACCACAAGAGAGGAGCCCCAAAGAGGAGATCCAAGGACACCCTGGAACAGGCCCTCAGCTTTGGCCATATTGACTGCCATCAATGGTCCACTCTGGCCTCCAATCAAGGGACATGGAGACACCATCCATAATGCTGCTGCCTCCTTTGAGAACACAGTAGAATCAGTCTCGAGGAGAAAAGAAAGCACAGAAAGCACCGTGCCTTGGCTGTCCCCTCACAGGAGACTTTCTGCTGGGCCTTTTGCAGCTGCACTGCCTGTCCCACATTGGCCTCCTCCGCCATCAGTGTGCTTGCAGCAAGTGTGGGGAGAGCCTTTCTGAAATCTTTGTTTGCAAAGTCAAGCAATGATAGTGACTGGCCCAGATTTCTGCATCTGTGTACTGCTTTCCTTCAAAAATTTCAGAAAGCAGTAGAATGCATTCCCTGTGTTACGCAGAAACCAACAGCTGCACAACCTACAAGGCAAAACCCTTAGCAGAGTCTCCTGTCCAAATGTTCAAGCTTAGTTTTGAGGTCATTCTCAAAGAAAATTTTTGTCCTCAAAGAAAATCAATAAACACTTTCTTCATTAAGCAAGATCTAGAACACATTCCAGTCCAAACAGTATGACTTCTACTGCAAAGAATGGTGAAGGACAGGTGTGGGCCAGAGAAGGACACTAACTTGTATGATGTTAGCAAGGCATTCTAAAGGTGTGCATTGTCCTTCCCACTAAGATAAAGCTGACCCTCGTTGCAATGTAATTTGGAGGCATTTTCACTTTCTTAATTTTACCTCACTTCTTATTCTTTTGGTGAAAATAATCTGACATTTCAATGAGGGAACATCAGCAACACAACATTAAGATTATTTAATAGCTTAATAATGATGGTTCTGAATTTACCATGGGATTTCATCTTAATGTCTTTCAGAAAGATAGCTGCTTAACAGATAAGGACAGAAATAAAAAAACCTCCCCTCCTTTACCTTGGTACTAAAGTGCTCTTTATGTATTTCCATGGCCTAAATGGAACAGTTCAATTGAGCATCTCCCTGTATTTGAACTGGCACAACATTCAGTCTCTCAGTCTTGTTTCTTTTCAGCCTGGAGACAATTTATAATCTTTTCTGTCTGGGAAGTGTGCAACTAAGAATGGATAAAGATGCAGAAGTGAACCTCTGTGAGTAGTGTACTGAGGAAAATGAAAACAAAAGGATAGCACAAGATGTCACCCCATTATCTCAAAGTCAAAAGATTGGATCTTAAGTGACACACAAACCTCAAGTGGGCAATTTTAGCCTCAGGGAAGAAAATAAAGTCTGAGTTGTTACAAATGAGCTTTTGAAAATATTGCTACCAGACCACAAAGTCAAGATATGAGTCTGAAGTACAATATGCAAGCCACAGCAATTTGTACTTTGAGGAAGAGAATACATTTCATTTAGAAACTCCATTTCCGCATGAGGTTATGGGACTGAATTGAATTTTTGAAAGGTAAACAAACCAAAACAAATGAGAAAATGTATTGCTTGGACTTGAGTGAAGGAAAAATTAATTTTGGATTGCTACCTATTCTTTTAACATTTCTCAATTTCAATCTTTGACACAAAAAAAAAAAAAAAAAAAAAAAAGGAGAAGAATTTACTCTATGAAGAAAGAAGACAGGAGGAGCTAAGCCCTTCCTACAGACCTCTCTTTCACATCAGTGACAGGGGAGAGGCTGAAGCAGAGTGCAAAGAGGAATGGGATAGATAAAACTGACAAGGTTTTCACTGGAACAGGCAAAAAAAACTCCAATAGGATCTAGAGGATAATTTACCACAAGAGGTTTTTTTTAATACATTCTTCTCCATTGTCATTATGAGAGGCTATCATGCATCCTGACCATTCATAGACTCACTAAAAGAATCTGCATTCACGTTTTATAATCTAAATATCTAATTACTATTAGAAACTTGCTATTCTTTTGCTCCATGTAGCTGGTGTTTCAAGTTCCATAGACACACTATGGAAAATTATTTACGTCAGGTTAGGGTCAGAGTGTAAGTTATTCAATCTTCTTTAAAAACTAGTAGAGGAATGGGCACCTCCAGGAGGCATTTCATCTCATATTAGTAAATGTCAAAATGAAAGTAGTGAAATAACTTCAGAAGATATCACCCTTTCTCTCAAGTCTCTCCCTGCTAAGGAAAAGTTAAGGTGGCTGGTTTGGACTAAACATGGAATATCAACCCATGTGCACCTCTTGTCTGCAGTAGCAGAAAGCAAAAGATCACAGGAATCAATACACAAAGAAACTGATTCCTCTTTCTCTCCAGATAGTGTGATCGCTTCCTGTCAGCATCTGGCAACTGGTGGTTTTGAGGATGCATTAGGCATGGGCAATATCTGAATTGTCCTTCCCAGTAAGCTTGGAAACCAGTCCTAAGTGTCTGCCAAACTCTTTCTTGAACCCATGTTAATATACAGTTCATAAATGGTAACCTGTGACAATCAGTTCCATCAGTTAATTAAACTTGGTAGTTTTTTAAACACAAGCCCTGACAACAAGAACAAATGAAGCAGAAAAAAAAAAAATATTCATATTCACCCAAGCTGCTTCTAGATTTAATTTTAATTAAGAACTGATTTTTTAGCTATTATGAGAAATTCCATCGCCTGTAGGGGCAACCTTTTCTGAAGTAAGGTCTTTGTCCCACATCCCAGTGAAAAGCTGGGTAATGACAGTGTTTTCAAACACCAAGCTCCTTGTCTCAGTTCAAGTAAATCAGAGCCCATAGACTTTAGATGTGACAGGAGCTCTCCTTTATTTTTAATAGTAGAGTTATTAAATAGAAAAAAGAAAGAAATTAACAAAATTTTAAGAGAAAAGAAAAAATATTTTAAACATTCACTCACCTAAAAAGGTATTTTTTTATCACTGCTGTTTCTGTAAATTTCATCACTGCCACTGATACAAATTTGAGTGAGTGTGATATATACCATAGTGACAACAGTGAAATCCTTATATTTAATATTTCTAGGTTTATGATCTTTCAGGATACCATTTAATCATATATGAATCTCTTTAATTATCATTAAAGATCTTTGAATACCATTCTACTTTTATGTTAAAATGTTCACGTGATATTGTGTAAAACTCCCACTTCTCATGGGTTTGTTATAGATATGTATTACTACTAGGACTTCAGGAACATTTCTTGTGATTGTGTATCTTGAAAGGTGGACTGCCTGTAAACTGTTTGTTTTCATAAGCATCTTAACAAAACAGAAGTAGGGGGTTACACTAATATCAAAAAGACACAAGGTCCTAGCTCTTATAAATGTTAAGGAAGAAGATAGCCAGCAGTTTAGCATAGCTCTACACAGGACTCTGTAATGTCTCTTTTAGTGTAAGTTATCACCTCATTGAACATACTTTTCTGAAGAAAAAAAAAGAACTAAATTGATTTCAGAAGACTAAAAAGTAAAATTTGTTGTTACATGCATGAAAAATACATTGGTAGATAATTGGTTAGGCACAAATTATACAGTCTCAATGTTTTTCTTTCCTAGAAAAAAAAATAGCCTGGTGTCCACAAGCCTGATCCATTAACAGATACATTCTTTATTCTCCCCTACTGATAAAAAGCACATATATTCAGAACAGCTGCCACTTGTAATTAAACTGAAAAACTTCAAATAATTCAATTTGTAAGAAAATGCCTTTAGAAAATTGCTGTATATTTAATAAAATATTGAAAAACTATTTAAATGTCACTGAGAAATAGAGACTTCTTATTCATATATTCCTTTTGTTCAAACTAAGTGTGTTCATCTTGTAATAAAGAAAGTTTTGTAATATTAAAAAGTTCAATAATTGTATTTACTCCTATTTACAAACATTACTGCGAAGAAAAGCTACACTCTTAATAGATATCTAAAAGCCTATCTTACATCAGTGAGAATCTGATATCTGGTGATAGCATTATCTTCTGTAATTGTGCTATTATGTTCTTTTCCAAGATATACATGGTACAGTTTTAACTACCCCAGATACCAGCTGAAGAGCTGCATGTGCAAGTATGCAGATATGCCGCTGGGTATCAGCATTTAGGCTTCGGTTTTGATTACTTAGACAAACCTGAAGTCAATGGTATGCTGGCTTTTCAGCTCATCATAGTCAGTTTGCATCAAAAAAGAAAATTTGGGGCTAACACTAATAAAGAAAAATGAAAGCTCTGCACTGCTATGGGCACTCTTGTCATACCTGCACATAACAAAATCTTAATTTCTACAGTGTGGAAGCTGGACATTTGAGTATTTAAAAGTTTGCAACAATGAAAATAATATGTCTCACAATACACTGCTGTCGAATGATACAATTCGATTATTTAAGTGTCCCTTTACAAAAACAAAACCGACAAAAAAATGAGACCTGCAGTAATAAGCTACCAAATCTGCATTCCTGAAAACAATGCCTATGAACAGTTTAATTATTTTGTTCTTACTTAAATCTTCTTGCCAGGAATCTTTACTGGATTAAGTATTCAACACCAAGAGATTAAAGATTTCTATCCCTGTGGCTACTACTCCACATATCTCCGCATAATTACCAGGATTAGTTTTCTAAGGAAGTAGATCAAAGCTTTATTTCCTTGTGGGTATCCAATAATAAAGGCCAAGGATAAACCCAACTCTCATCACTTTTGCATCTATCCCTCCACTACTAAATGAAGACTAAGTAAGAATGTGAATCAAGTCAATGTAGAAAGCTGCAGTACACTACATCACTTGTAAATATAGAAACAGAGCAGAGTAATATAAAGGAACTATAGGGTTGGCAAGTTATACAAACTCTTTCTTGAACCCATGTTAATATACAGTTCATAAATGGTAACCTGTGACAATCAGTTCCATCAGTTAATTAAACTTGGTAGTTTTTTAAGCACAAGCCCTGACAACAAGAACAAATGAAGCAGAAAAAAAAAAAATATTCATATTCACCCAAGCTNAGCTTCAATGTTGTATTTGAAGCCAGTGGATATAACACACAGCATTCAGGGAGCAAATATGTTCAAGTCTTTGGTGATAAACGAACAGAGTGACAAGAACAATATCTTTCATTGCTTCCCTCAGCCTCCTCACGTGCCCACTGCTCACAGCCACATGAGAGAACAAAAAAACAAAAACAGTTTTTAAAGAGAAAAATAAAAATGTCATCTTAATGCAGTTACACCAGATGGCATGCCAGGAGTAAAACAGATGCACACACACACACACACACAAAAAAAAAAAAAAAAAAAAAAAAAGGAAACCTGGCTGACAGTAAGATTTATTAGTCCAGTGGTGATTCCAGTGTAATTTAGTCTTTTCATTTGGAGAAGGCAGAGCTGCATTTTCATGTGTGGTCCCAGCATTCAGGGTGTGGTCAGATCTCGAGTTCTGGGAAGGGGTTTTGGAACAGTCCTGCTAATTTTGGTAAGCAGTCAGTGTTTCATCCCACAAGAAATATTATGAGCTCCTGGCATTTGCTGCTCTCAGTGTCTAGCAGCCCTCATTGCAGTCATCCATATAGAACAATTATGTTTGTAATGCCCTGCTTGTCAGGCATGAAGTCAAGTCTTTTCCTGGTTTATTGAATGATGGGTCTCTGATGACATGTTTTTTTCCCCATCCATCTCCAGTTGGAAGTATGGAGAGAAATGTCGCCTTTTTATTCCCTGATGGCATTTCAAGTCTAAACTATCTTTAGAAAAATGTGTCTTGGTTTAGTAGTCTGCTTACAGATACCCATTTGCCTGACTTTTTTGGATGGAATTTGAGCAATGTCAATCCAAGTAGACCCGTGACTTGCTTCTTTGGTTACAACCAAAAGGGCAGGAGGAGCAAAAGGGACACCAGTTATTTGTCAGCTGTACCGGCTTCCTCACTCCCACATGCTCTAGCAAGTATTGGCTTTGATCTAAAAAGCTCTTAGATGTTGCCAACGAGGATTTCAGAGAGGTATCTGCTTGTCCTGTGAACTGAGGCAGTTCAGCCCAGTAGACTTGAGCCACCTGCTGTGTTATTCTTGCTTTCACTTCCCTTGGTGCTCTGTAACAGACCCAGTTTGGTGCTTGTAGGCTGTCAGTGCAGCCAGGCTTAAATCTATGCTGCTGACATTAAGGGCAGTCTCGTCCCAGTTCCACGATATTGCCCATTCTTTTCCTTCTTCTTTCCTTCCAGTTGTGACTGGGAAACTGTGTAACTATTCAAACAACTCTCACAACTGAGGCTAACAGTTCCCAGCAGGCACATTCAGGAGGATTTGGGGCTGCTTTTGTGGATGGTCACA